>JARHVA010000599.1:0-147500 GCA_037957365.1 Torreya grandis | reverse complement strand
CTTCCTTATTTCCTATTAGTTCAATTATTGTGCTCTTAAAACATGCATCAACCTTACACCTCAAAAATATCACATTTTATATGTATAAAATCACTGTAACTACCTATCTTACCTTTCCAATGGTTAACAAGGTGAGTTCAAAACATGAAGTTTGGGTTAAAAGGAGATTTTAATATAATTAAGTATTTGGAATGTTTACATGGGTTCAAGAGGTCCATGTTGGAAATATTTTAATTTATTTCAAATGTCAAGCATTGGTGATAAAGGCCCCATATCATTTATTGTCTAAAGGTGTTTTTAATGTTCATATTTTTGCTAAAATGTGTTGATATTTATTTAATATTAATGAATATGTTTTTGGTTGCATAAAAGTCAAAAGAGGGCCCATGGAGAAGTCAAAGAGTCACCAAGTGAATACAAAAGAGGGTATGGTGCATTTAGAGTCGCCTTAAGGAATTTGAAAAGTCACCAAGATAAAGACAAAAGGGGAAATGATGCATTTACTCATGAAGGCTCACCATGTGACTTTTAAAATATAAGGATTCGAAGGGTCATGCAAGTTTGGCACCATTTTGAATGAGGAGTGAAGAGTCACAAAGGGTGAATTCCAAAGGTCATTTGGAAAGCTATAAATAAAGGCTTGGGAAGCCATTTATAATATGCAAGAGATGTGCATGGTTTATAATTGTTTTATATAAGAAAAGAGGAGAGAATAGAAAGAGATATTGTAGAGTTATATCATTTTTTGAGAAATAAACATTGAGAGATATTTTTGTTTTATACACAAGAGAGGTTAGTGCTCCTATGGGTTGGTTCTCACAAATATTTACAATGGGTTGGTGCTTCTATGAGTCAATGCTCATAAATAGTTATTGTGTTGGTGCTCGACAAATGGGTTAGTGCTCTTGAAAGTTGGTTCTTGTGAACTTTATAATTTAATTTTGTGTTCATTCATATACTTGAGATTGGTCTCTATGGTTTTTCCCACTTTGGATTTCAACATAAAAATCTTGTGTCTCTTTGTCTCTCTTGTGTGGTGCATATTATTTTAATTTAATTACATATCTTGAATGTATGGTTAAGTGTATTTTTATTAAGTAAAATATTTATAAGATATATGATATATTGATTCACCCCCCTTTAGTATATCCCATGTTTAACAATTGGTATCAGCACAGGTTCCTTTGGAAAGAGTTTTACAACTTGAAGGTAAATCAGGGAAAGCAGGATAGCTAGATCACATGAAGGTTTTTCTATAAATAAATAACCTTTGTTTATGGAAAAAATTATGCTTTTTGGAGTATAAGGATGAGGACTTATTTTATTTCTCTTGGATTTGACATTTGGCAAGCAATTTTGGAGGAATACAAATAGCCACAAATACTTGTGACTACTCTGATAGAAAAGAAGGCAAGTGAAAATAATGTTAAAGCTTTAAATGTTATTTTATGTGGTTTATGTGAATTAAAATTTGTTAAAGTTATGCAATGTAAATCTACTCATGAGAGTTGGATAAAGCTCAAAAATATTTACAAAGGTGATGGAAAGTTTCATCAAGCTAAGCTCCAAACTTTTAGAAGATAGTTTGAGAGTTTGAAAATCGAAGAGGAAGAAAAAATAATGAGTTATCTTTTGTGGGTTTATCAAATAGTTATTCATATTAAAGGACTTGGAGAAAAATTATAATAATCATTAGTGGTACAAAAAGTTTTGAGATCTCTACCAATGAGATATGATGTAAAGGTTTCGACAATTGAGGAGATGAAGGATCTAGCCAAGCTAAAGATGGATGAATTACATGGTATTCTTATAGCATATGAGATGTAGACTAAACAGGAGAAACCCTCAAAGAGGGAAGTTATTTTCAAGACATCAAAGAAAGAGAAGGCTAAGTTTCAGGAATCAAGTGACATCTCTAGCAATGATAAAGATGACAATGGAGCTCTATTCATCCACAAGCCAAAAAAGGGCATAGGTAAATATCAAGGAAATTTGCATTTTAAATGCTTTAATTGTGGAAAGAGTGGATATTTTATATCTAAGTGCCCAGATAAGATTAATGGTGACAATTAGGAAGGAATGTCTACATAAAATAATAATTTCAAAGTCAAATTCAAGAAGGGATTCAAGAAAAAAGGTTTATACTCTAAAGATCCTAGCTCAGTCAAAGACAGTGGAGTCAATGATTCAGATGAAGAAAAGATTATATTCATGGCCATACATGAATATGCCTCTACAAGCAAAGGTATAAATGATCAAGAAGAAAAACAAGATGAAGCTGAAGTGAATCTGGAAGGATAACTCATTTGTGCCTTAGAAGAATTACAAGCTCTTAAAAAGAAGAATCATAGATTGATGCACCAAATTGAGAAAAATGAAAAGGAGTCAAAAGAAATGATTGAATATTTATAAGCACACATTGAATAAGATAAGAATATTAAATAAGATCTAATAGCTTAGTTACAAAAATTGAGTGAATAATATGAAAGGTATGTTGTTGAAATTACCTCTTTAAAAGTAGATCTTGAGAGAATAAATAAAGCAGTCAATGATAGAGTAGCCAATGATTCAAAAATTGAGAATATCATTAATATGTTGAATAATATATTAGATAGTCAAAGATCAATGTTAGATAAGACAGTATTAGATTTGAAAAAGAGAAAGGGGAGGCCACTACTTTCATAGGCAAAGTTAACATAGAAAAAGGAAAGAGCTATGTTGAAGCTCTTACAAAAGAGGAAATGAAAAATGAAGAAGTTAAGAATATAGAATACATCTCAAATAAAGAAGGCTAGAAGGAACAAAACTACAAAGGGAATTTAGGTCAAATATATACAAATAGGTTCTATTTTTATGGTTATTATTTTTATTGTAATAGATATGATCATAAGAAAATAGAATGTCAAAAAAGGGCTAACAATTTCAAAAACAAGAAGGAAACTCATGTAAAGTCAAGCAAAAGCCACAAATATTTTACTCCTCTATCAGGATTTAATGAAGAAGGCATAATATGTTACAAGTGCAATAACTTTGGACACATAACTTAGTACTATAGAAGCATATTCAATTCAGTCAAGAAGGATATGAGTTTCAAGTCTCTATTCATCAAGAAGAATGTTCAAATAGATTCATGGTAGAAGAAACAACCTAAAAAGTCTATGTTGGTTTAGGTAGCTTTTCATGCAAGAAATGAAGAAAATCCATGGTTTATTGGTAGATTTTTGAGGCACATGACAAGAGATAATAAAAATTCCATAACCCTAAAGAATATCAATGGTTATAGTGAAATTTGGAGACAATACTACTTCCATAATTTTTAGAAAACATACACTAAGTTTGGATAATGTTAGAACTAAGACTAAAAATTTTCTATATATAGAAGCTCTTAAGGATAATATTTTGAGTGTAAGTCAAATATGTGATCAACGACACGCACTAAATTTCTATGTAGAAGGTTGTGAAATTAAGAGAAAATATTGAGATGTGTTGATTTTTGATGCTCAGAGAACATGCAACAATTTGTATATGTTATTAGATATCAAAAGTCAAAAAAAAAAATTGAGTCAAGTTGAGGAAAGTTGGCTATCGCACAGGAGAATGGGACATATAAACTTTGACAATAATTTCAACATCAACAAGAAGAAAGAAGTTAGATATCTTCTAAAGATTACAAATCTCTATAACATGCTTTGTGAACCATATCAACATGGGAAGTAGGTCAGAAGATGGTGAAAAAAAAAATAATACTCAACCACTCAGATGTTAGAGCTTGTTCACACTAATTTCTGTGGACCTATGAGAACTCAAAGTACTCAAGGTGAGAAATATTTCATGTTGTTTATTGATGATTTTACATGTATGACATGGGTGATGTTTTTGAAGAAAAAATCAAAAGCTTTTAGCTGTTTCAAAGCATTCAAGGCTTTTGTTGAGAATGAAATTGATTTAAAGATTAAGTGCCTAAGATCAAATCAAGGAGGATAATTCATGTTAGATGAGGTTATTGAGTATTGTGAAGACCATGGGATAAAGAGACATTATTTAAGAGAAAGAACTCCATAGTAAAATGGAGTAGTTGAGTGGAAAAATAGAATAGTTTTGGAGATGGTGAGGATAATGCTAAATGAATCCAACATACTGGATAAATTTTGGAGAAAGGTAATTGGTACAGTAGTGCATCTTCAGAATAGAGAATTGTTGAGATTCAATAGTGATAAGACTCCCTATGAGCTATGGAAAGACAAACTAGTTACATTTGATTACTTCAAAGTTTTTGGTAGCAGATGCTTCATAAAGAGAACTAATGAAAAATTGGGTAAGTTTGAATCTAGAATAGATGAAATTATATTTCTTAGATATTATAGAAAAACTAAAACTTATAAATGTTATAACAAAAGAACCAAAGGATATCAAGACCCCATCCAAATATGTTCAAAGAAATCATAATAAGAGTGACATCATCAAGAACATAAATGAAGGAGTTTGCACTAGAAGAATGATGGTAAGTGAATTTGAGCAAGTAAATTATTCTTTGTTATCTAAAATTCAGCCTAGAAATTTTTTAGAAACTAGACATGATGAGCTTTGGGTTAAGGTAATAGATGAAGAATTAAATTAGATAAAAAATAATGATACTTGGGAATTAGTGCCTAGACCAAAAGATCAAAATGTGATAGGAATAAAATAGGTATACAAAAATAAGTTGAATGAAGATGGTGAAGTTACCAAGAATAAAGCAAGGTTAGTATGTAAAGGATATGCTTAGATTGAGGGTGTAGATTTTGAAGAAACTTTTGCACTAGTAACAAGGCTAGAGTCTATTAGAATGTTTCTTGCATATGCAGTGTTTAAGAATTTCAAAGTGTTTTAGATGGATGTCAAGTCTACTTTCTATAACAATAATCTAAAAAAGGAGGTCTAAATTAATTAGCCTAAGGAATTCATTCTCTCAAATTATAGTAGCCATGTATGCAGATTAAAGAAAGCACTGTATGGATTAAAACAAGATCCTAGAGCTTGGTATGCAATACTTGATAAGTACCTGTAAAACCAAGGTTTCAAGAGAGGTTTTGTTGACAATAATCTCTGCATCAAAATACAAGGTGAGCATCAGTTGATTATTGTGGTATATGTTGATGACAAAATATTTGGAGCTAACATTGAAATAATGACAAGAATTTTTTGATAATATGAAAAAATAATTTGAGATGTCTATTCTTGGATAATTGTCATTTTTCTTAGGGTTTTAAATATTTCAATCAGATAAAATAATTTTTATATCTCAAATTAAATATACCAAGTAAATGTTTAAAAAAATTGGTTTTGAGGATTGTGCACCAGTTGACACACCAATGGGTACAAAGAACAAGATGAGTAAGGATGAAGATTCACCTATCATAGATCAATATTTGTATAGATCTATGATTGTTAGTCTTTTATATTTGACAACATCAAGGCCAAACATCAATCATGCAGTAGGCATGGTTACAAGATATTAGGCAGCCCTGAAGGAGAGTCATGATTAGTTGGTGAAGAGAATATTCAGATATGTCAAGGGGACATTGGATTACAGATTGTGGTATCCCACATATAGGAATTTCACCTTGGTTACTTATATAGATATAGATTGAGTAGGTTTCTTAGATGACAAAAAGAGTATAAGCGGAGGATCTTTCTTCTTCGGTGATAGCTTAGTATCATGGATAAGTAAAAATAAAAAATTGGTATCACTTTCTATAGCTAAAGTAGAATATATTGTAGTGGTATTGTGTTGTACTCAAGTGCTTTAGATGAAGAAAACATTGGAAGATATCAAGGTATAAAATGATGAACCTATTTATATTTTTTTGTGGCAACACAAGTGATAGTAATATTTCTAAGAATCCAATGATTCGTTCAAGAACAAAACATATTTCTATTAGATATCACTTCTTGAGAGATCAAGTTATAGATTAGCAGGTTAAGATATAATATATCAATACTACATAATAAATTGCATATGTTTTTAAAAAGTCACTACCAAAAGACACATTCAAGTATCTCCAAAAGTTGGGAGTAATTTATTTTACTTCCTGCCATTAAGGATCAACATCAACTAAGGGGGAGCCAAGTGTTAGCTCTAAGATAGGCCCTTTGTCATTAATGTCAAAGGGGGATAAGAACATAAATAGGTACAAGAAATAGGTATATGCAATAGGTGCAAAAATAGGTACAAGATGCTACTGTAAGGGGGAGTTATTGTATGTTTTTTAGATGGTAGTATGTGTAGGTTGGCATGTGAATTATAGGTTTCAGGATGTGGTAGTTTCAATTAGAGGTTGTCATCAATGACAAAGGGGAAAATTATTAGAAATATTTTCATTGATGTCAAAGGTCTAGCATTTGTGATAAAGGCCCCATATCATTTATTGTCTAAAGGTGTTTTTAATGTTCATATTTTGGCTAAAATGTGTTGATATTTATTTAATATTAATGAATATTTTTTTGGTTACATAAAATTCAAAAGAGGACCCATGCATAAGTCAAAGAGTCGCCAAGTGAAGACAAAATAGGGTATGGTGCATTTTTCCATGAAGAGTCACCTTAAGAAATTTGAAAGGTCACTAAGATAAAGACAAAAGGGGAAAGGATGCATTTACTCATGAAGGGTCACCATGTGACTTTTCAAATAGAAGAATTAAAAGGATCATGTAAATTTGGTGCCATTTTCTATGAGGATTGAAGAGTCTCAAAGGTTTAATTCCAAAGTTCATTTTGAAAGATATAAATAAAGGCTTGCGAAGCCATTTGTAATATGCTAGAGATGTGCATGGTTTGTAATTGTTTTATATAAGAAAAGAGGAGAGAATATAAAGAGATGTTATAGAGTTATATCATTTGTTGAGAAAGTAACATTAAGAGGTAGTTGTGTTTTATACACAAGAAGGGTTGGTGCTCACAAATCTTTGTAAGGGGTTGGTGTTCCTATGAGTTGGTGCTCACAAATAGTTATTGTATTGGTGCTTGGTAAAGGGGTTAGTGCTCCCACAAGTTGGTGATTTAAAAAAATTTAATTTGATTTGGTGCTCATTCATATACTTAAGATTGTTCTCCATGTGTTTTCCCACTATGTGTTTCCACGTAAAAATATGATATCTCTCCCTTTCTCTTGTGTGGAAAATATTGATTCACCCCCCATTAGTATATCCCATGCTTAATATTCCATAGACATGTTTTTATCTTATTCAAACACTTGATCAACCAATTCAATTACCCTTGCAAGTCCTACAAGTCAAAAATTCAAATTTTTGAAAAACTAGTTTTGGCAGGAAAACTTCAAATTTGTAATTTGAACTACCTAAATGAAACCCTAGGATACCAATTTGAAATATAAGAATTCTTGTGGAATTTTAAAACCATACAAGGAATTATCAAACCTAAATTAATGAAATCACCCAAAATTAAGATAAAAATCTCCCTAAGAGTGATGTTCCTGCATCATGCTCCAAGGGAAAGGAAAAAAAGAACTCATAGAATATTATCCATGAGTGATTCTAGAGTACTCACACACTTATTTATGCCAAGTTAATTCATCTACATGGCATATTATATTGGGTTATTCTTTAATTTGTCTAGGTACTTGAAGTATTATTTGTCTCTAGTCATCTTAATCACCTGTTTATCTAGTGTGCACTTCTTCTCTTTTATCTTGGCCTCAAGAAACTATGTTGCCCAATCTAGGTCTGTTTTAGATGAATCATTTATTGTTTTTCCTCCTTCAATCCATTTTTTTTAAGGTTACAAGTTTTCAACATTGAATATAGGTGAAATTCTTGCCCCACTAGGCAACTCCAATTTGTATGCATTGTTTGCAAACTTTCTGAGAATATTGCAAGGACCTATATTTTTAATCTTAAACTTTTTTTATTCACCCCTTTGGTACCTTTCCATCCTAAGATGATAAATACTAAGTCTCCAACCTAGAAATTCGCTTCTCTTCTACTCGAATCTACTTATTTCTTGTCCTTGTCAACACTAGACTCTAAGTGCTTCCTCACCTGTTTATGTACCTCCTTCATTACCATGGTAAACTCTTCACCTTAATAACTTCTCTTATCCATATTTATTATGTTTCTAACTTCAATAAACCACTAATATGTATGCCAAACCTTGTTATGATGCTCTCATATAATTCTAAGATAACATTTTAATTAGTTTCTTTTAATGTTACTACCTCAACCCATATTGTAAAATAGTCAAATATTTTGACTATAAATTTATGGCCATTACTTGATTAAGGGTTTATCATATAAATAAAATCAATACCCCATTGCATGAATGGTTGGTCTACTTGGATAGGCTTCAAAGGAAGAGTTGTAATCTTCTATTTTCCTACAAAGAAAGCACATTGTCCACACCCTCTCACTTAAGCATGGAAATCCTTGAATAGGATAGGAAAATGATATCCTACCCTTATTATCTTGGTAGATATGGTTCTTAGAGATAAATAACCTCCTAATATCCCATCATGTAACTTCTCAAAAAACACTCCAAACTGGTCGTTATCAATGTATCTTAGTAGCAAACCATTAACGTCTCTTCTAAAGAGAACACCATTTATAATTAAAAAAAAGTAATATATTGCAACCTAAAATATCTCCTTTGTGACCTATTCACAATATTATGATACTCACAATTCTAAAAAAATCTAATCACATCATGTGTCCAACTTTGTGAAAGCAAGGAACTAGTTGATTAGGAGCAATCATGATTGACTAGAGAATCTTCTTTTAGCTCATGAAGATCTAAAGACAAATGGTCACAAAGGCCTCTACAACATATCATCTTTATCACCTTGATATCAATATCACATTCCATTACTTTGGTAAAACACCCTACCCTCTTTTCACTAAGATCTTTACTCAAGAGAAATTCTTTCGTACTAGAATGAGAAACCATAACATGAATTTTAATATTTGAAACCATATACATGAACTTCTTTAATCCCCTTATAATATCAAGGAATTGTTTCTCCTCAAAGTTATAATTGAGTTCATAATCTTCTAAACCTTTACTAAAGAATGTTATAGGTCGTTCCACACTTTTATCATTATTTTTTATTAACATGGTTGAGATAGTATCAAGGTTATTAAATGAATACAAAATTAAGTCTTTAGAAAATTAAAGATTCACAAGAGTAAAATCTTGTGCAATTTATTTCTTAATGGCTTCAAAAAAATTCTTACCTTCATTATTCTAGGAAAAGACCTGATTATTTCTAAGCATAGTTTTGATAGGTTTTACCAATTATACAAACTCAAGTATGAACATCCTTAAAAAAATTATCTTGCCTAAGAAAATTTGGAGACCTTTCTTATGCAAGGGAAATCACAGGCCAAGAATAGCCTCTATCCTTTTAGTATCAATAGTCAAGCCATATTTAGAAAAAATGTGTCATAAGAGCTTACCTTCATGGATAACAAAGATGCATTTATTTGGATTAAGATATAATCCATATTTCTTGAATATTTAAAACACTTGTCTCAAGTGTTACATATATTCATTAACATCTTTAGAAAATATTTTTATATCATCTAGATAAAATAATAACATCTCATTGATAAAACCTTTGAAGGACATGGCCATTTCCATTTTAAATGTAGCACCAGCATTTGAAAAACCAAATGGAATCTTCCTATAAGAAAAATTACCCCATTTAGTGGTAAATGTTGTCTTAAATTGATCATCTTCATTCATAAGAATCTGATTATAACCTAAGTATCCATCTAGAAGAGAAACATTGAAAACTTGAGACAATCTGCAAAATCTTCTCCACTAAGGGTAAAGGATAGTGATCTTTGAGTGATACCCTATTAAAATCCTTGAATTCAACACAAAGTAATATTTCCCAATTATTATTTATAACATGTACAAGATTATCTACCCATTTTGAAATATTTATGGGAAAGATTATTTTAGATTCAAGGAGTTTAATGAGTTCTAACCTCATGAGTTGCTCAACGTTGGGATTAATGTGTCTTTGTTTCTATTTGATTGGTTTAACTCTAGGTTCCAACTCAATAGTATGGTGTGCTAGGCTAGGACCAAATCCTTTTATGTCCTTATAATCCCAATAAAATATGTCATGAAACTCTCTACACAAATCAATGAATGCTTTTTTCTCTAAAGTAGAACATACCTGATCTAGACCCTTTCATAATTCTCCTCTTTTTTGGACATACTCACTTTATCCCTTTTATTTTAATCATTTTCATTTAACATAATTTCTAAGGTCACTAGGCCTTTATCTCTTTTATTTTCTCTTAGCTACACAACCTAATCACTCAATTATTCTTGGAGTCTCCTTTGATTCTTTGAGGAGAAATCAACTTCATTTTGCAAGAAGCACGCAATGTGTTTGTCACTATAAAACACTTGTAAAGATACTTAATTATCAAGTACATAAGGTTTGATAATGATCTTAATGTGATATTTATTCCCCTCTTCTTTTATGGAATTTGGAGTATCAAATTGAGCTCTAATGGTAGATAGTTTATCATCATGATTATTTTGCTATGTTGAGATTGATTGTATGGTGAATGCATTTAATGTTTCAATAAAATACCATACCCTATGCTTATATAAATTGATTAAATGTTTATTATCATTAACCACATTCCTGACCTAATGCACAACCAATTAACTATCTCCATATACTTTCAAATTCTTGATTCCTTTTATCCTTGCCCATTGAAGGCCATGAATCAAACCTTCATACTTTACCACATTACAAGTACAAATGAAATGGAATATATATGAATCATAATATTTATATTTAGATGTGGAAACTAACATAAAACTAGTTCCTACAATAATTTTACTTCTTCAACCATCAAAAAACATTTTCCACATCTCATCTTCTTCACCCTCTTCTTTGGCAAGTAGAAGTGTTGGTATTCCTTCTTCATGTATACAATATACTCCTAGATAATTTTCCTCCATGAGAACATAAGGATCATGCTCATAAGTTTTAGTACCATATCCATAAATTAAAAATTTACAATTCCTTCAATATTGGAGGAAGTTCCATCATCTAAAATAGAATCCTTTTCTTCATGAATAACACAACTCAACTTAGAACTTGTCTAAATGTAAGGTTCAATATGAAAGCTTGTAAGAGGTTGTGTCCTAATTGTCACCTTTGCCCCATACCTTGTTCTGAAGACCAATAATGACCAATTAGTTGAGAGGTAGCCACCTATCTTGGATGTGAATTCCCTTGAGAGGCAGATTACAAAGTGAGCTATGAGATCAACAACAACTATGTCTTGTAAGATTGGGCAAATAGGACAATCATGAAATAAAATTTTCAAGTTATTTATTAGCCACAATATATTAGCAGGTGTACCATTTAATTGAATTACCCCTTTGCTATTTGGTTCATATTTTAGGCCCATCTTGTCAGACATAATTTTGGACATGATATAAATTGAAGCTCCATTATCAACTATGCAGTTATGGACCAGATTGTCACCCACTATGAGAGTGATATATAATGGAGGAGGTTTAAAATATATTTTGGATGGTTTAATAATGATATTATGGAAATTTTAAAGGACAACATGGGTGACTTTGATTTGAAGGATGGAAACTAGTAGGGATAGTAGATAATTTTTTTTGCAGGAGCTCTTTCTGACCAAGAATATGCAAAACATCCCAAATGGAAATGATGTTTTAGTACTCTTTAATGAATCTATAATGTTTATATAATCCATACATACTTTATCTTGGTTTCTTATAGGCATATAATTACTTGTAATATGAGGAATAGGATCAAACCTTACCATATTTTGACTCGATGGAGGTGTCAAAGATTTTGGAACTATCACACCTACATTTATGTCTTATTACTTTTTAGCAGGATTGTATGAGGCTATGTGCATACTATTACCACATCCAAAAGTCTTTCTCTTTGCCATTATATTATCTATAATATAGGCTCCTTGATTTAGGCAAAAAGTATCTTCAACTAGAAAATTGGTGAAGATCTCTCCTTGAGGTCGATAATCCTCACTAACTTACATCATCAACTCATCTTCATTTGATAAGAGGGGAATAAATCCTCCTTGATATACTAGAGCTTCCTCTCTATTCTCATTTCCATCCATGAATTGGTCTTGTTATGAATCTTCTCCCTACACCAAATTGCTATGGACTGGTACCATATCTCTTACATTGGTAGAAGAATTAAGATTGTATGCATTAGCAGGGCTATTGGGATTAGGCTACTGTTGGCCTCTTCCTCTTCCATGTTTTTTTACCATAGTTATATTAATAAGGATATGGATTTTAATGTACACCCTGATGCATATTCCCTTTCCTATTTTGAGATTCTACAGTTAGGAAATTTTTTTCCAATAAACATTATTTTCTACCTTCCTAGGAGTAACCTTAGTTTTGGTATTGGCAGTAGGAAACTGGGATACATCTAGACCATTAGCATAAGCATGATATAATGGAGACATAGACAATTTAGTTGGAAATTTTCCATCTTTGATGAGATTTTTTTTAGCTTTAATAACAATATCATATGCTTTAAGGAGGGTGGAACCAGCCATAAATTAAAGCATGACAACAATCTTAGTGCCAATAGCTCTCAAATAGGTCAAGAACACAAAGCTAGGAGGTGGCCTATAGGAGGAAGCAATCTATTCCAAGTCTTTTGGAACCTCTCATTAAAATCATGTATTGTCTCTCTGGGTCCTCTTTTGATCATGTTAAGTTGATGTATGAGAGAGGCATGGTCACTCTCATTTCCAAATCTTGAGGTCAACAACACTCTAAATTCATCTCATGATGTGATGCAGCCAATTTCTAAAGCCCTATACCAATCTAGAGCCTTCCTTTTAAGGCAGATGGCAAGGATTCTAATGGCAATGTTTTCCTAAGTGATATTATGGAAAATTCAAAAGTTAGAGACATCTTTAATGTTCTCACTAGGTGTAACAAGACTCTCACCATTGAATAGGGGTACACCTTTTGTGGCATTAAGAGGAATGGCATCATATACTTGAAGGTGAATTGGTTTTTTTGTATTAAATATAGAGAAAGCATGAAGTCTAGCCATTTCTTCTTTAATATCTTCAATTTATTCAACTTGTTCACTCTATTAACTTCCATAGCTAGCAAAATCATCTTGATCTTCAAAGTTCAAATTAAGAGGCTATTGACCTCCAATGGGAAGTTTAAGTTGAAGGAGTGGGTAAATGGGATTGATAACTCCTATAGATAATGACCTAGTGAGAACCATGAATTATGGGAACACGTTTATAACAATATAATATCCTTGAATCAGATTTACCTTAATGGATTCACCAAATTTTGAGTATCACACCAATTTGTAGCTGATGTTGTCAAGACCAGCATTAACATTGACTGTTGTCATGAAGATATGTCCCACCTGGTGTGCTATAACTATTCTCACCAAATATTTCACCCTAGAAGAGGGTGTTGAAGCTTATATATTTTGGAAACATGGGAACAATTCTAGGTATGTGGGTGTACCTATAATGGAAATGAGCCTCTAGATTTAAGAGATAGTTCCCTAACTATATCATGAAATGCTCTTATCTATGCTAACTGATTACTTATGTGAAAAGGGTTAGATATTATAATAATTGAACCTACTCTAAAGGAAGGTGATGCACCAAGATGTTTTCCATAAGAGTATCATAGTCCATCACAAAAAAATAAGGCATACAACACTAGTCTTAAGAGTCCTAGAATACATCAACATTAGTTATTCAATATGAAGGTGACATACATGAATACTATCCAAGATAAGTGAAACCATAGATTAGTTGTAGATACTAAGGCTCATTGTATACTTAAGGACATATCCACACACTTAACAACACTTCATACGACCTACTAGACTGGAATCACTTGCATCAAACATGAAAGGATTGAGACAAAGAAAGGATAGATGAACATCTCTTGACCATTCACTATATATTTCTTTACATATTTTGACAAGATGATATATGAACTCAAACTAGATTGTGTTTATTTTTCTAAGGTAAATTATAATGTTAAAACCAGTAGGGCTTCACCATACATGGGGTGGTATATTTTTACAAGGGCCAAAATGGTAGCTACTTATAGAACTTTAGAGAAAGGAGAAAAGAAACAAGTTCAAGAGTCACTGGAACACATGTCTAGGCATGAGAACTAGCTATGTTCCAAGTGAAATTAAGTATGAAATAGACCATGAATTCCTCTTAAGAAAATTATCCATATAAATTATGAAAAACACTCTACAATGGTGCAGATATTCTTCAGCTAGATTTCATGAAACTATTTTCATCATGGATCATTTTTTGGGCTCTTGAAACTAGGCTAGGGGAGTTGAAACATAAGTTATGATAGTCATATAAGTTTTCCAGGATACTAACTATATTATAGAAACCTATATTAACCATCTCCTATTATTCATTGCCTTCCTAGACCTCATTTTTTACATTTGGTAGTCACTATTCATCTTGGACCTCCCCTAAGCATTCATGGTGGCATATGAGTTTGAAGTGCTTGCTCTGTTATAGAATGCTTGATCCTACATAGTTGTCTAGGTGGCACTCTCTTACCACATTTCTCATTTAATTCTAAACTATGTATACAATACTTGTTTGCTCTGGTCAAAAATGGTTCTTGGTTCGACTCTCATCGAAAGTCCTAGGCTCACCTTTGTTTTAATTGGCCATTGATATATGACTCAAATTGTTGAAATTTTTACCTATGCTCAGTCTATTGATCTTGATCTATAAAATAAAGTTCTAGCCATTTTTCTTGTCCCTTGACTTGTTAACTCTATCCAAACTTATACCACATGATAGCCCCACATTTGATTTTAGGATCCATTTTTAGTCTGTCAGCCCCATATGTTTATGCCATATGTTAATATCTTGATCTCTTTGACTTTTTAAATCATCTCACACCATTGGATCAAGATGTATGATCGAGTGAGGATTGTTAGATATATTATGGCTCATTGTTTGAAATCTAATGGCTATTTCAAGAGCTTAAATTTAACATCCACACTCCCATCAAAATATGTTCATGAAACCATCATTAACATTCATGTGAACATCAAATTTAAGCTCAAAAGTATTTTTTTATCAATATTAAACTTGATGTTAGTGCAAATGTCTTACTATGTAGATTTAACTTTAGAAGCTTATAACTTGAGCCAGAAAGCTTACACAAGCATGAAAATTTCAAAATATGATCCTAACATGTATAACTATAATTTAACATGATCCATGGATCATGAGGCATTATTGATCAAGATAAAAATTTCACAAAAGAGCTAGTTCATTTGTTTTTGTATGATGTCCTATATGACCGAGCTTTAAAAAGCATGTTCTTGAACTTTTTTAGCTCTAAATTATTTGTTGAGGCATATATGAACTTATACCTGATCTTGAATTGTATTTATCACCATGAAGACCTATTTGGATTCTTTAAAACCTACCACTTACATATACGGCTCTAAAATGACCACTAAAACACTAAATGACACAAGGACTAAGCTAAATTATGACCAAATATAGAATGGCATACGAAATGACATCAAATAAACTACAATCATACCCTATGACATTAAAAAAATACCATATATGAGATCATGACTATAAGGAGTTAAACCATTTTGACCTATTATAAAAATTGGTCAACATTCCTACCATAATGAAGCATGCCCCTTTAGTTTGGTTCTTCCAATCTTAAACTTCTTCTCATTAGGTACCTCCTCATACTCAAAATACTTGTCTAATTCATTAACCCAATCCATGATTTATTTTCCATAAATAACACATACATAAGTGGGTAATTCCACCTTAGGTTTTGACCCCTAACCCATGATCCCCTTTAGGAGTCTCTCTATACCCTGCTCTTCAGGTCTTTCAACTATTTCTTCTCCCTCTTCTTCCTCATGATCATGTGGTTCATCTTCCCTGTCACTCAAGTCCCTTGTTAGCACTCTTATTCTTTGGTTTTTTTATACATAAGTCAACATATCATATAATATGACTCTAAATTCCCTCATCTATGCCAACACAACATCTTTATTCCCTTCATTCCTTGCAACACCTTTATTTCTCGTAGGTGGAATTTTGATCCTTGTTTAGGCAACCTATCAAAAAATTACTTATTACTATCTCTTCTAAAGTATATTTTATCTTATAATTACTCTTAGGTATCCAATATTGGCTCTAATACCAAAATTATGTAGAGGGTTCCTTGGTTTTAGTGTCAACCTTGTCTACTTAACCCAATTTACTAGGTTCTTGACAACCTTCCTACTAGCCCTTCCTGACTTTAAAATGACTTATATGGAAAAATTATAGTTATTTGTGATATTAAAAATGTATTTATTTGTTTCCCACCTTAACATACACTTTTTTATCAAATTTTAGAGTGTAACTCCTCTCTTAGGTCCACTTTCCTTCTTTAGGCCTACCCAATTAGGCCTCTTCTAGCTCAATTATAACTCAAACCTTAAAAATATGTATTATCCTATTTGTATAAACCTAAAACCTTATTATTAATTTATATCACATTAAATTTTACCAAACTATAAAATTTTGTGATTTTTTTATGGTTGGAACAAAAGTTATGCATGAAACCCTAGTTTAAGGCTTTTTCCACCTTATACAAACCTGAGGCTACAAAAAATTTGATTTTGAAAGTTACTAAAGGTTTCATGGAACTATAAACACTTCCATATTTCTACATTTACCTCATTAAATTTCTCCAAATGTTATTTTTTTTTCCCAATCTACTGTTAAGGTTTTTTAATCTAAATATCACTTATCTATGCAGGAAAAAGTGTCTACAAACCTGTATTCATGTAGAAGTGAAAAAGACACAATGATATGAAATAAAAATATTTAAATAAACTTATAAATAATTCAATATACTTACCAAAAAATTAAAAATTATTTTAAACTCATTTGAATGATCATTTCTTTCATAAACCATTACACAATCTGTGCAAGAAAGATAGAGTATAGGAAAACACTGGGTTTGTCTGCCAACCTTGTATGGATATTTAAAATTAATTATTTATTAATGAAAATTTTCCACTATATAATAACCTCAAACTTAAAACAAATTTTCAACGTCATTTATCCATTAACAACATGAACACAATCTGTAAACAAAAGAAGCAACACCCAAAATAGGGGTCTGTATCAAGTTTTTCGATAGGGTCTTCCTTATTTCCTATTATTTAAAATATTTTTATCTTAAAAACATTAATAAACATTTAAAATAGTGAAAATATCACATTTAATATGCAAACAACCATTGTAACTACCTAACTTACCTTTCAAACGGTCAATAAGGTGAGTTTAAAACATGAAGTTTGGGCTGAAAGGAGATTTCCATACAATTAAGTCTTTGGAATCTTGGAATTGGTTAAATAGGTCCCTAGACATGTTTTTAAATTTTTCACACACTTTATCAACCAATTAAATTACCCATAAAATTCCTACAACAAATCAAAAATTCAATTTTTTCAAAAACTAGTTTTGGTAGGAAAACTTCAAACTTGAAATTTGAACTACCTACATGAAATTATAGGATAATAATTTGAAATATAAAAGTTATTAGGGAATTTTAAATCCATACAAGGAATTATAAAACCTAAATTAATTCAATCACGTCAAAAGTAAGACAAGAATCTCCCTATGAGTGATGTTCCTGCATCACTTATGTAAGTTTATAGTGACATATCTAATAGATTTGAGATGTGTCATGCTACATATATTGAATTCACATGTGCTATGAACCCTAACATTTGTGATATGAGGAAAAAAATTATTATTTCTTTTGAAATCATGCTCATAAGACTAGTCTTCATAGGTAGATGTTTAATATGAAATTACTTATTAAGAACATATTTCTTGGTCTCATT
Organism: Torreya grandis; assembly: GCA_037957365.1. NCBI lineage: Eukaryota > Viridiplantae > Streptophyta > Pinopsida > Cupressales > Taxaceae > Torreya > Torreya grandis. Next base: position 129,547 of record JARHVA010000599.1, on the reverse strand, counting down.
TAATTACTTAGTTTCATATTTTATAAATAAACTTTACTTTTTAGCATGGGATTCCACTTTTAAATTGTCTTTTAGTAATTTTTATTTTTGTAAAAAAATTTGATGTAAATTTTCTTGCTATAACTTTTATTTTTCTAATTTTTTTAATTTAATTTTTCCTTTTCCATTTTTTCCTTGTAATAAGTAACCAAAATTTTAGTACGTTGCTCAATTTATAATGTGTGCTTGATGTTAGAGATATTTAATGTGTACATGAATGTGACATGTCATAAGTTTTTATTAGGTAGTTAGTAGTAGTGACTAGTTTGGTGTGTGGTTATTAGTTATGTAAGTGGTTATGAGATTTTATGAGTGCCTCTATATATAACCTATCTATTTTTAATAAATTAATTATGATGGATTAATAAATTTCATAAATTTTCTCTCACACATTATATATTTTATACAACATGTGGTATCATAGCTATATTTCATGAGAAACCTCTTTAAAAAATATATTGATTTGTAATGTGGAATATAATGATATGTAGTATAGACCACATAAAAACCTAGTATTCATTAGTACTCCATTCCTTTATTCTTCATGTAAATGGGTATGTAATGTTTACCACATGTGAACCTTTTTGTCATTGTTTCATCTTTATTTTTCATTATTCAAGTCAATATCTATGCAGTATGGATCACATGCAAACTTCATTGTCATATTTTCCATTGTAATAGATTATGCTTTCAAGATTATTGTTAGGAGAATAATATGAATTTATTTTAAAAACAATATGGATTCAAATTGTAAGAGGAATCAAATTTTTTGAAAATGCATGATTATAATATTTAAAAATGTGTAGAATAAAAATACCCCATATCTTTATTTTTATTATCATTACTATCATTTTTTAATTGAAAATCCCACCATGGAATGTATTTAATTTGTGCATGTGAATTTGCCACATTTTATTCAATGTTTAATAGGTAAAAGGTAGGTAAATACCACCTATTAACCTATGGTATGATTCCTTACATGATTCGGGGTTTATGCAATATCGAGATGACACTTTTGAATCACCGTGGTTTGAAACAAAATGAGGTAATAAATATGGCATGTTTTCAGTGGAAAAACGGAGTTTATATGAATTCATAAGAAAAATAGATTGACATTATGTGTTGAGGGTAACATCAGTTGTGAATATTGTTCCTGAACTTATTTCTAAGTAACAAGATATTTTTCCTAAGAATTTTTAATATATTGGATTATTTATATGCCAAACATCAAAGATATTCCTACAATTTTTAGAATTATGTGTTTGTCACCCTATATTGCAAAGAGAAATAATGTGCAAGTGGCTTAAAGCTACTGAGGATTATGGAGATAAGTATTTTTAGAAACTAAGTGATTTTTTGGGGTATTCTTCATTAGGAAAAGTGGATTAATGAAATGGATATCAACATTTTTTATTCATGGTTTGATCCTATTCTATCTATTTTACCTAGTTTTGTTCCTCACAGTTTAATTTACCTAAGGGCCAGCCTTGATACATGAAATTATAAAAATGAGTAGAAGAACAAGGTGTTAGTATCAGATATTTGTAAGTGTTGGAAATATTATCATTGATGTCAAAGGTCTAGCACTATTGGTGATAAAGGCCCCATTGCATTTAATATTGTTTGTAATAAATATATCTTGGCTAATGTGAGTTAATATTTATTTATTATTAAAGAATATATTTTTGGTTGCATATGAGACAAAAGAAGAGCCCATGGAGAAGTCAAAGATCCACGGGGTAAAGACAAAAGAAGGATGGGACGCATTTTCCCATGAAGAGTCATCTTGGGGAATTCCAAGAGTCACCAAGTGAAGACAAAAGAGGAAGGGCACAATTTCTCATGAAGGGACACTTTGAGGAATACGAAAAGTCATCAAGATGAGGACAAAAGATGGAATGACATTTTTGGTCATGAAGGGTCACCACATGACTTTTTAAAGGCAAGAATATGAAGGGTCCTACAAGTTTGGCACCATTTTCCATGAGGACTGAAGGGTCACAAAGGGGGAAGGCCAAAGGTCATTTGGAAAGCTATAAATAAAGGCTTGAGAAGCCATTTGTATAAATGGAAGAAAGAGTTTGATTTGATATTGTAATATCTAGCTTAGAAGAGTAATTGTGAGAGATGAATATGATTTGTATTTGTTATATCTAGATTAGAAGAGCAAAGGTGAGAGAGAGGAAAGAGATGTTGTATTGAACTATCATTTGTTGAGATAACAACATTGAGAGATAGGTGTGTGGTATACACAAACGGGTTGGTACTTTTATGGGTTGGTGCTCATGAATTATTGTTGGGTTGGTACTCGATAAAGGGGTTGGTGTTCCTGTGGGTTGGTGCTCACAAATTGTTTTTGGGTTGGTGCTCGACAAAGGGGTTGGTGCTCGACAAAGGGGTTGGTGCTCCTATGGGTTGGTGCTCACAAATAGTTGTTGGGTTAGTGCTCGGCAAAGGGGTGTGGTGCTCCTATGGGTTGGTGCTCACGAATAGTTATTGGGTTTGTGCTCAGCAAAGGGGCAGGTGCTCCTGTAAACTTAGCTAGTGAATATTATTTGGGTTGGTGCTCATTCATATACTTGAGATTGTTCTCCATGGTTTTTCCCACATTGAGTTTCCACGTTATATCTGGTGTCTCTCTCTATCTTGTGTGGTGTTTATTGTTTGAATTTTATTGCATATCTTGAATGTTTGATTAAGTGGATTTTGGTTGAAGGAAAGTTTTATAAGATATATGATATATTGATTCACCCCCCCTCTCAGTATATCCCATGCTTAACAATTGGTATCAGAGCAGGTTCCTTTTTGAAAAGTTTAACAACTTGAAGGTAGATCAAAGAAAAGCATAAGATGGCCAAGCAGCTAAAGAAGGAGAATCAAGAGTTGAAATTTGTGGTTGAGGCTCTTAAGGAATAGTTGTGTATCTTAGATTCTAAGTTGGCTATAGAAGTAAAATAAAATAAGATATTTATTCAAGATCTTAAGAATCAGTTAGAGGTTGCAAATTCAATTTTAACATCAAAAGAAGAAGAGTGTAATTTGTTGAAGGTTGAGTTAGGTTCTTTAAAGGATAATCATGAGAAGCTTATAATCAAGGTTGAGAAATATCATGAAATATTAGTCCAAGGAAAGAAGGATGAAGGTTTTGAAGGCAAATTAAAGAAGCCGATCAGGTAGTCCAATGCTTTCAAGTTTTCAAATTATTTTCATGGCCGTTTCTTTATTTGTCATCATGTTGGTCATAGGGCAAGAGACTATATGAGGAGAAGTAATCAGTCAAAGGGAGATCTCAGTCACATTCAAGAAAAAGGTATGAGAAATATTGTTTGATTTTTTTGTCATGAGGTTGGCCATATTGCTAAAATATGTCAAAATAAAGTAAAGAGATATTCAAGGTATGTCAAAGGATATAGAACCCCTATAAAATATGAGAAAAGATGAATTTAGGTTTGGAGACCTAAAATAGTAAAGGTTGATCAGGTTGAGTTTAAGAGTGAGAATGAATTACTTGCTATAGTTGAAAAAGAATTAGATAGGAAGGATTGTGAAGAATCTCTTATTACAGTTGAGCATGAGCTTTGTCAAGATAAGATAGTTGCAAAAGTTGAGAAAATGAAAAACATCATAAATGATAAGGTTAGTAAGTCAAAAAGGTTAGACATGCTTAAATGGATTCTAAAAGAAAAACACAAGAAGATCAAGGAAGAAATAGAGGAGATGTGGGAATCTTCTAAGATTTATTTCTAGAACCCTATTGTGCAGGGTGTCTCGTCTAGGCTTCAAGGAGATACTTTTAAGAAAAATTGAAGCATGGTGGATGCTATTGGGTCTTGGATATGTTGCATGACAAGAAGGTGAGTTGGTAGATTAATTTGTATATCTTTTGAGGGAATAGATTTTGGAAGAAAATTTTGCATCAGTATTATGGTTTGAGGCTATTAGAATGATTCTTGCATATGCAGTGTTTAAAAGTTTTAAAGTGTTTCAAATGATTATGGTCATAAGAAATTAGAATGTTGAAAAAGAGCTAACATTTTTAGAAAGAAGGAGAAGGATACTCATGCAGATTCAATGAAGAAGGATCAGAATTTCAAAGTTCCATTCATCAGGAAGAAGGTTCAGTCATGTTCATGGCAAAAGAAACAACCTAAAGATTCTATTTTGGTGTAAACAGCTTTGCATAAATATCAGCCATGGTTCATTGATAGTAGATGTTTGAGGCATATGACAGGAGATAAGAGTAAAGAAGATCAATGGTCGCATAGTGAAATTCAAAGATAAAACCACTGCCAGGATAGCCAAAAAAGGCATGATCAAAGGATACACTCAAAGATTAGTGAGAGGAGTTGGGATTAATTTCTATTACTTCTTGCCATTGAAGTTCAGCATCAGTTGAGGGGGAGTTAAGTGTTAGCTCCAAGTAAGCCCTTTGCCATTCATGTCAAAGGGGGAGAATAATAGGTATAGGTATAGGTGCAAAAAATAGGTACAGAGAACAGGTACAGGTTACTATAGTAAGGGGGAGTTATTGTATGTTTTTAGATGATAAGATGTGCAAATGATAGGATGTGGCAGTTTCAGGATTGAGGTTGCCATCAATGACGAAGGGGGAGATTGTTTGAAATATTTTCACTGATGTCAAAGGTCTAGCATTATTGGTGATAAAGGCCCCATTGCATTTAATATTGTTTATAATAGATATATCTTGGCTAATGTGAGTTAATATTTATTTCATATTAATAAATATATTTTTGGTTACATATGAGACAAAAGGAGGGCCCATGGAGAAGTCAAAGAGCCATGAGGTAAAGAAAAAAGAAGGATGGGATGCATTTTCCCATGAAGAGTCATCTTGAGGAATTCCAAGAGTCACCAAGTGAAGACAAAAGAGGAAGGGTGCAATTTCTCATGAAGGGACACTTTGAGGAATATGAAAAGTCACCAAGATGAGAACAAAAGATGGAAGGACGTTTTTGGTCATGAAGGGTCACCACATGACTTTTCAAAGGCAAGAATATGAAGGGTCATACAAGTTTTGTGCCATTTTACATGAGGATTGAAGGGTCACAAAGGGGGAAGGCCAAAGGTTATTTGGAAAGTTATAAATAAAGGTTTGAGAAGCCATTTGTATATATATAAGAAAGAGGTTGATTTGATATTGTAATATCTAGCTTAGAAGAGAAATTGTGAGAGATGAATATGATTTGTATTTTTTATATCTAGCTTAGAAGAGCAAAGGTGAGAGAGAGGAAAGAGATGTTATATTGAACTATCATTTGTTGAGATAGCAACATTGAGAGATAGGTGTGTGGTATACACAAAGGGGTTGGTGCTCTTATGGGTTGGTGCTCACGAATTGTTGTTGGGTTGGTGCTCTTATGGGTTGGTGCTCATGAATTTTTGTTGGGTTGGTGCTTGGCAAAGGGGTTGGTGCTCCTGTGAGTTGGTGCTCATGAATAGTTGCTAGGTTGGTGCTCGGCAAAGGGGTGTGGTACTCCTGTGGGTTGGTGCTCATGAATAGTTGTTGGGTTGGTGCTCCTACAAGCTTGGCTTATGAATATTGTTTGGGTTGGTGCTCATTCATATACTTGAGATTGTTCTCCGTGGTTTTTCCCACATTGGGTTTCCACGTTATATCTGGTGTCTCTCTCTATCTTGTGTGGTGTTTATTGTTTGAGTTTTATTGCATATCTTGAATGTTTGATTAAGTGGATTTTGGTTGAAGGAAAGTTTTATAAGATATATGAGATACTGATTCAACCCCCCCTCTTAGTATATCCTATGCTTAATAGTAAGGATTGCATGAGAAGCATGAGGAATGATTATTTACTATAAAAATAAGAAAAATGTTGTCTATTATTATGTTTCCTCATGGCATGGATGATCCCTTATCTCCACATATTAGGAAATAGATGTGGTTATGGTAGTGGTAGCTAAAATTATTTCAAATAGCTGCCCCAATGGCATTGACAAAAGTTATAGGGTTTTTAGTTAATACATTATTTATGTAATTTGTATTTATATTATTTTTTTATAAGTGGTTTTAAGTTAGTTTTAGGTGATTAGTTTAGTAATTTTTGTATTCACCCATGTTTATACTAAGTGGGGGTGTTAGAGATATTTAAAGTGCACATGAATGTGATGTGTCATATGTTGTTAGTGGGTAGTTAGTAGTAGTGGTTACTTTTTTTTTTGGTTATTAGTTATGTAGGTGGTTATGAGATTAATCAGTTCCTTAAGAGGCCTATATATGTAGCCTACCTACTTTGAATAAATCAATTATGATATATCAAGACATTTTGAACATTTTGCTCTCACACATTAGAGAGTTTATTCAACATGTGAATATGGCAGTGCTTTAATCTATGTATCTAATATAGCACAACCACTATCAATAATATTTTTATATTTGAATAACAACAATTATATATATGATGTCCATACATTATATGATAGGAACAATAGTATTTGTATCTCTTAATTATTATAACTGGGCATTACCCAAGAAAACTTTGAAATGTAAACATAACACACTATCCATACATATGTATGTATAAGATAAAATAATTCACCAATAAATTCATATTGTATTAACTAAACAAGGTAATAAACTATGTAAGTTTGTAACTATCAATTGTTTCACTAGAACAAGATCTCCTAAGAGACTACATATCCACCAAATCAGGATAAGATCCTCTAATATCCATTCCCAATAAGGAAAAAAAATCCTTATATAGTAAAATAAAGAGATGAGTGGGAGATAATTATCCATGAAGTGAAAGGTAATATAATTCCCAAGATACACCTAACCTATCTCACACATTGTAGGATAGCTATGAACATTAGATTTTAAAATTAACTATGTGGTGTGCATAATACATCACACCTTAGTAAAAACACCACCTAAGGTGGGATTAAAAACAAGTGTGAACATGAAACACCCAAAAAACCCTTATGAATATCAACTTAAGTGATGTGGTAAAAGATAAAAGGTCTTAATCTCATAGGCATGGGTTGCAAAAACTAGGCTTGATGAGGTACCCATGTATAATGATAGATAAAAAAGAATAATGAAGTTGTTAAAATAGATGATTACCAAATTTGAAGAAGCCTCAAAATGAATTAATCAAAAGTATCTTCCATAAATCTCATTATGAAATCAAGAGTGACTATAGATATGTGTTTTATCTAACAAAATGCATGGGTAAAATACATTAAATGGGGTTGGCTCAAAAACTATTCTAAATTTTGATACCACAAAATAATTTTAGCTCAGAGATGATGTTCTAAATTTTAATATAGATAAATAATTTTGGCTTAGAGATGATGCTCTAAATTTTGATACCAAAAATATGGTTCATAAATAATTTTATCAATTTTGATACCAGCCTCTACATTTGTATAGTATAAATTAACACACACATGGTACATAACATACTCAAAATAAAAGGAAGCATTAGTGTACAAATTCCCCACCCCTATATTCTTGATTAAGGTGTGAAGACAAACAATCTATAAAGATCCAATGTATCAAGACCTCATCACGTATGCCACTATGGTGTGTGTGCCAAAATCACAACAAAAATTCTAAAGTGAGAATACCCATGATGCTACATGAAGAACTCATAAACTAAAAGGTTAAAATGGAGTGCAGAAAATCACACACATGTATGAAGGTAGAAAGATCTATAAACCCCCATGACACTTTATAAATCAATGCAAGTACACAATAAATTTAAAAAAACCACCCCAAATAGATTTGTAGTTTTTCAACTTTGTGGCTTCTTGTAAAATATTAATCGCTATTCAATGATATATATATATATATATATATATATATATCATTGAATAGCGATTTATATTTTACAAGAAGCCACAAAGTTGAAAAACTATAAATCTATGTCAACATTAGAATAAATAGATATTAAATTGTGGCAAACACAAAAAACATGCACTTTTAAAAAATAGTATACAAATCTGAGTTATCACTCAAAAGTTATGGCCTTTAAAAGATCCAAAATATATGAGATGAAAATCAAAATAAGAAAGAAAATGAAAATACTATGAAAATGGTTCATCAAAAATAATAATTTACCCCACCACTATGTAGATCTCAAAAAAATAGATAAGATGAAAATACTCACTCTCTCAGGCTTCCTAAATCAAAATTTATGTGACTCTAAATTTTTAAACTAAAAATAGGCTTATTTTGGTGTAGGGCTAGCCCTTGATGGATAAAATTGGCCATCAAGCAGTCTTGTGATACTAAGTCACATAGATTACTAGTAGTTAATTATTGGTAGTCACATTTCCTATTAGTGATAATTATAGGCTAGTATTTTGCAAGCAAAGTGGTTATCATATGAGTGTCAACATTAATATATTATTTATATAATACCTCAATCTTTTACACTTGTAAAATACCTATCATGGTTAGACCTTTTAGTTCTAGACCTACCCACTATCAAAAGGATCACATTCACTATCTCTTTGTGCTTAATTTCTTATCTCTTAATCTGGTCATTATTTTTCTAATGAAAAAGCCTTTTATAATGTGAAAAAAAACTATAAACTAAATTATTATCCTTCATTACCATTTTTATACATATACCTATTTTCTAGATCCCTAGATACTTGCATCCCAAATAGACACCTATGTCAATGCAAGTGTCCATTTTTATTACAAAATATCTAGTTCATAAAAGTCATCCAATTTTAAAAATAAATGTATCCTAAAGGTTGGCCTAAATGTTTTAATTTGAGATATTTCAAAAAGGGATTGGTATATATACAAGGCCAACCCTCATTCAATCCTCACTTAGATATCACATATAACTCAAAAGGTAACATACAAAGAAGCACTCAATTAAGCATTCAAGTGACAAAACTAGTCTTATTAATCCATGTTTCTATATCAAATATAGGATTAGTATTTCCATACGTCTAAACAATATAAGAAATAGCCTATGATATATATTTTCCAAATTACAAGGTAGGTCATTACATCTCTTTTCTTATTACACATTACATCTTTGTGCACACACAAGGTAACATGTAGGGGAGAACTACATAATTTTGAGTCTCTCTTTAGAGTACTGGCTATGTAGGCAATCGTTATGAATAGAGGGGTCATTTTGGATACTTGACATTGTGAGCCCATTAACCCACTTTTCCCATAATCACTCTAAGGGTGAAGAGCTAGGGTTTGATCATTTGACAAAGAGTGATATCCTATGCACATGATCTGAAGACAAAAAAATAATAGAAAACCCAAAATAATATAGTTGGTTACATATAAATCTAGTTAATATTTTATATAGGATACCTATGGTAAGTTTAGACACATACATCAATGCAATTATCTATTTGTGATGCAAAGGTTTGAGGCCATAGAAAGAATACTTCTATAATTTATTGATTATTCCAAGATCATCTTCCAATCCACTTCCAACCTATTCCATGCCAAACATGAATGTGAATAGTAAACCAACTAAGTTTCATTTATTTCCAATTCATTTCAATATCTATAAATAATTGTACTTTATTTTTTTTGGCAATCCCATTTATATAAATTTAGAGTATTGTTTGTCTGAGTTTTATATTAATTGGTCTGCTCATTAGATTAGTTCACCATCTTTGTGTAAAAGATAATATAATTCCCTTAACCTAAGACAATCCCTAATATATAAATTTAGGGTTAAAAATTTGGTGAACCTGACCTCTAAGTCTTCCTTTACAAACATAGTTTCATCTAATGATTCCAACCTTCTAGGGTTTCAATGTGATGGATTTTTAGACTAAAACTTTACCCTAGGGTTTTAAACTCATTTGGTTACAAGGATTTCATGTTAAAACACTTATTATTTATTATTCCTTGATTGACATATTTAGGCTTCCAAACAACTCCATTTTAAATTTCCTTAGTGGTTCTTTTTACTAAGGTTGGTATACTCAAAAACCTCTTTTTCACCTAAGTATTGTACTTATTTTTTAATTTTTACAATTTAATATTTTTATTAAATATTGACATACAGGGTGAATGGTGTACCTATTTTTAAATTAATGTTTATATTTTTTAAAATTTTATATTTAATTCAAAAACCTCTCTTAGATATCTAAAAATTTTTCTTGGTTTACATAAAATTTTGATTATTTATTGGGAATATTCTAGGGTTTTACATATGAAAAATCCCACATTGTTTGGCTCATTTCTAATGGACAATAGCTTAATTTTCAAATTCCTTTGATTTTTTTCATATTACTATTTATATAATCATAAACCTCATTTCATGTGTCAAAATCATATACAAATATTTAAAAAATATCAATTTACTATTTTTAGTAGATCTCAAGTTACAAGAGGAAAGGAATGCCTATTTTTTCATATTTTTATGGGTTTTACATATATTTTTTATTTTATGAAAAATATTTCTCATATTTATAGAAAACCTAGCCAATCTCTTAAAAATTCTACATTCTTATTGTCCAGAATATTACTAATTTTTCCTTGAGGATTTCAATTTCTTGGGGTTTTAGATTGTTGCATTTAATTTTTTGGGGTCTGATTTTTCTATGTGCATACTATAGGTGATATTTTTCTCCTTACTTACATATCCTTAATGTTATTTCTTTTGGGTGTTTTTATAAAATTTCAAATGTGTAAAAAGGAACCTCTTCCTCTTCTTAACCCTAAGGAAGGTCATAATTACCATCCCTCTAATCAATTCCATGTTATCACTACTTCAAGGGATAAGGTGGCCCATTCTCAAACCTCTCCACCTACCAAATATCCTTTAAATGATGTGTGTATGCATATTCAATCTGAAGTAGCTAGGGTTTGTACTTATAAGGCCCAAAAGATCAAAACGTCACTATGATAAAGTTAATAGAAGAGTTAAAAAATCAAACTCAATATTTTAATTCAAGTATCACATCATTGGAAAATCAGATTACATACATGAAAATCCAAAACATGTTAGTGTTAATAATGTGTTAGCATCTTCATCTAGAAGTGTATACCCAACAAGGTTTCTTATTAAAATGAAATTTTAAAATAGAATACATATAAAACAAGTGATTCAAAAAGTGAACAAAAGGATAAGAATATTCCAAGTGAAATCCTAATATAAATGCTTCAAAACAAATTGATCCAACTATCTCTTATACATCCTCTTAAAAGGTCAAAATATTATTGTGCATATCATAGAATTCATGGACATCATACCAATTATTGTCTTCCCTTGAATGATAAAATAAAAAATATAAATGGTAGTGGTGATCATATCATTGATACATAAATCAATAAACCAATTCACATTATGAGTACCTTTTCTAAAACACAAGTGTAAAAAGAACAAATATGGGTACCATAAAATAATTTAGAGCCAAAATAGTTGTAAATATTAAACCTAGAACAAGAAAAGATTAAAAAATAAAAATAAAACCAAGGAAAGGATAAAAATATACCTCTAAACAAATGATACTCATATTTAAGACAATATGGTTTTGGAAAATGATATATACAATATTTTAGTTATCATGGTCAACGATTGGAAAAACATGCACAAGACATCACTTGTCTTATCTCTACATCAAATCATAATGATTGACAAGGCTTGGGATATAGCAAAAATATTGATGCAAATCATTGAAAGATACATCTTGTCAATGTAAAAGAGCAAGAAGCTAAAAATGAGAAAAAATCACAAATAGAAAAGGTAACATTATAAAATGAGCAATGGGCACATTAAAAATTTAAAATAGAATTTCTAAAAAAAGAGGTAAAAAATCAAGAGACACTTGATAAATATAATTTTCTAAATATGGATATGAAGGAGGAAACTAAAATCCTTTATTCAAATCATGCCAAATTCACTTCTCATACAGATGGTAAAAAAAATTAGATGAATAGCTCAACAAACTATAGACATCTAAATTTGGCCACCAATAATTTCCAACCATTGTTTTGACCAATTTTCACCTAGAATGCATAATATGGTCTAAAAACACTATAAACATGTCAAATGATGTGAAACTAACATATTCAAGTGCTGATTTTGGCTAGGGCATCCCTAAATGGGGTAATGCAATTTATGGGCCAACTAACTTTGATTAGATCATTTCAAGTCAAAATGCCAATTTTACACCTGGGTGCTTTGGATTGATCTTTCCTATCAAATCTTATAAATAAGACACATTCCTTTATTATTTTTTATTGGTAACATACTAAATAGGATAATAGTTCCAATGCATCTGACATCACGTTCCAATTCCAATCCAGTTAAATTTTGGACCAATAACAAGACATTTTGATCAATTTGAGTAATTTATGCACAAAGTGATTAAACATGCTTAAGAGATAATTAATCCAAATCAAGGCCTAATTAATAATTTCATGAAAACTTGTTGAATAATTTGTTTTGAAAATAAATATTGAATATCTACATCATCAAGTGAGCTCATTTCTTGGGAAGACATCCCTAGGCCATAAATGCCACAAATATCAGGATTCATGCCTCTCATGCCTCATCAATTCCTTCCATGATGCCCTCTATACCTATTAATTACCCCTTATTCCAATGTCATGATGAGGATAATTATAAACTTAATTCCAAAAATTGAATTAATCCTTAACCACACATCTCAATCTTAGGATAGATGGTTCAGGTTGATTCTAAACATTTACAAAAATCTATAAATATAGAGGCCATGAACATCATTTCTAAGCTATTTTTTGGTGCAAAGTTATTATGCTCAAATATCTTCAAAATACTTGAGAATTCAAAGTTATAATTCAAGATTGGTTATAAAAGCTTCATGAAACTAGTGTTACCATGCTAAATTGATTCCAAGACAAGCCAAGCCACAAGCCAAAGATGCCAAGGAGAGATGGATGTAGTCAAGCTTTCATTGCCAAGGACCTCATGAGCACAAAGCTGAGTAAGGCACTAATACAAAGGCATTTCAAGCATCCAAGGAAGGTGAAGGAATTTTTTTTTATTCCTTACTTTTTAATTATGTTTGTCATTTATTTTTGTTACTAAGCTCTCCCTAGTTTCTAGGCCTAGAGATGTTATGCTATTAGTGTGTTTCTTTCATTTTGTTTTCATTTTGGAACTAGCACCATACTACGCATCCTCTATTGAGTCAAATTCCTAGAGCACATAATGGCATGCCTAATGGGACTAGATGCATCTTACACCTAAACAAGATCATTTTTCAGCTTTAAAATATTCATTTGGACCTTTAAAGCTCTTACAAATTGATTTTTTAACTTTATTTTGCCATTTTTATTTACCATAGTTTTTACACATTAACCAGCGTCAGTAAGTAAAACTGACATCAGTTGAATATCTTCACTAACATTATTTATTAAAACTAACATTGGTTGTATACCTACCATTAGTTATATTGGATAACTGACATCGATTAGAAAATGTCATTGTCATTGGTTATAGAAACCAACGTCAGTCACTATGTTTTTCCTAAAACATAAACCCAAGATCTCTTTCTCCAAAGTTTATTATTTCAAAACAAAAAGATCTTCAAAGCTAAAATACATGCTAACATTTTTGCTACAAGACCAAGCTTGGCATTTGACAAAAACATGTTTAGATCACATTTTGCATGCTTAAAAATTAATTAGGAACTTTGTTTTGGTGTTTAAAAATTTTAGATGTTTATGATGAATGCTTTCAAAAAATTTAGCTAAGACCAACGGATAAAATGAACACCACCTCACTTTTATTTGGGCTTAAAATTGAGCACACTTGTCAATTCTTGTTTGCAATAGTTGTTTAGATTAAATATTTGTTTGCAAAAAAGAGGAATGTTGTGTGTATGCACTTCCATTTGTCCCCTATAGGGAACCCTTGGAATCAAAAGTGTCATTCCTATTACAAGTAGCCTAGTCCAAGGCTTAGAAAGAAAGTCATCTAAATCACTCCCCAAAAACTCTTTAAAGTTTGAGTGACCTTGAAAATGACCCTAAAGTCTTTCTACTTTCATGCTTTCTTTATTTTTATGCAAACTTGGATTACAAGTGGGACTTCATCACCTCCCATGAGTTATTTAGGGAAGCTTTAACCTAGGGTTTCACCTACCAACATTGATTTCATTTGGATCCTAATTGGAGTTACACATAAGACATAATGGCACTTTGGACATCGACCTACACTGAGTGAACAGTAGGATGTAGTGGTTGTAAAAAGGACTAGACTTTTTTGTAACAAGCCAAGTGATATGAACTCAAAATCCATGCTTTCTTTTTACATTTTTTGGCATGAAACTTACTGTGCAATTGATTCCCCTAGATCATTCAAAAAATTATTAGATCTTAGACAAATCCCCACTTGTTGTAGAAGTATTATTGGTGTAAGGTGTGCCTCAAGGTCCATATCATAAAACTGTCATTTGAGAGAAGGGGGGTGTAAAAAACCTACTATTTAATGTGCATTTACTTTTTAATGAGCACTTAAAATCCTCTCAAATGATGTATATTGATGGATTCTAATAATACTAAGTAACCTTGTCAGTTTAGGATTTAAGAGTGGTTAATTAGTTGGTCTTGTCCTAGATAAAAGTCTTTTTTGAAGCTAAAACTTGGTGTAAACAAACAATACAAACCAAACACATAGTCCAAATTTTCCTATGAATAAAGAGGCATTATGCTACCCACGTGAGATCATCAATTTGCTTTGTTCAAAAGTTCATCAAAATCTTGAGAGTCATATCATCCACTTTGGCATAGTTATGCCACCTAATTGAGTTTAGACCTTTACCAAAGTTGTTTAAGTCCTTCACTTATAATCTAAATTCAGAATTGCACCTTTACAAGTTCATAAATTTGATGTGTTAAGTGGGTTCTCCATTTTCACTAAACTTGTGTGAACATAGGTTTAATTTCCAATTTAGGTTAAAGGTCATTTAAGACTCATTATCATTATCAATGTTTGATAAACTTAAGCCATTTTATGCTAAACACTTTCATTTTGAGTCTATTCACCACAAAAATTTCAATCAAGAAAAGTAGTGTTATGTTGTCAATATTGGAGGAAAATGTCTTTGCCTTAGAGAGTTTTTGAAAATAAACCTTTTTCTTACACCTTTTGGGTAATATAGCATCGTTACATTGCTCAAAACATTTTGAATATTTTTTCATAGACCCTCTTGCATATAGTTCCAAATTCATTCCTACGTTTTTAAACCAATCCAAGTGTACTCTTATGATATATTATCTAAAATACTTATATTATTCACTTTTGTCTAGCTTGTTTGTCAAAAGAACCAAGTTTTATATCATTTTTTATGAGAAGATAAACTATTTCTAAAACTACCTTTTGTTTCATACCTTATACCTAGTTGATCAAGTTCATGTCAAAGAATCAAATGCCTAGTGTTTGTTAGAAGTGTTTCAAATCTGTTAGATTAAAACTTTCAACTATTTCAAAGTCTAGATTTTGACATTGTTTGGACAAGAGTTCTAGTGCATGCCTTGTTTGAGCCTAACTTTTGACATCGTGTTTGGCCAAAAGACCAAGCAACTTTTAAATTTCTATATTAGACTAATTTGAAACACTTTGACCTCAAAGATTGGCAATTTAATTTTTGGTCCATTTACTTGCTTATTTTTGTGTGAATAGTGAAACATTAGATACTTCACGCTAGCTTATTTCCTCACAAATATTTCGATAAACTTTTTGATCCTTTTGACAAATCTAGACCAAGTTGGAACATCATCTATTTTAGACATTATCCTTTTTGGATTTTGTATAACTCTTTGACCTTTTATCATAAAACATTGACTATGGATCCCAACATGTATTCTTACACTCGTAGTGAGCTCATGTACAATCTAGGGATTAGTAATGTAGTTGCGTAGGAAGAAATGGTGCAAGACCCCTATGTGGATAATATTGCTTATGAAAGGGATTCTTATCCCTCTTATAATACTCAATCAGGGGATAAATCTAAGATCTATTGGTTAACTATCTGATTAACACACCACCTTATTCAGAACAAGACCAAGAGCAAACCACATAATACCTATAGTGAATGAGCTAGTACTTCAACAATCATATTCTACCAATACGGCTATCAAGTATGATCCATTTTTTTAGTGACATTTATTAGAGAAAAAATATGAGATTTTGGTTAGAGCCATAGAGGTAAGGGCCAAGTTTTTGGCAGACTTCCCCCATGAAAATTTACCAAGTCTAGTAAGAGTGCCCCATAATATCATTTGTGATCAACAAGCTTTTTCTAGCAATATTATGGCTCTAGACCAACTAACATACCAAGATCTTAATATATCTAATTGAGGCAAAAACATCATGGAAGATCACTTTAACCAAATGTAGATAACATATCAAACCTACCTAAATCTAGCACATGAATTCAATTAGATGAACATAGTAAGTAAGCCTCTTATTGCCCTGATTCCTTCAATAGGAGTATTGGTAGAGTTAACTAGATAAGAGAATCTGAGTTCTGACCCATTCATACAAACCACTTTGATAGATAACTTGATACATATGCCTGTTATTGAAGAAGTGTCTTCGGCCTATACATAAAATAGTGAGCCAAACATAATAGACAATGTGAAAACAATGTCCAATCCTGATCAAAGTAGTACTAACATGCAAATAACTAGCCACCAACATGTGACTATAATTAATCCTATGAATAGGTCATCATACTAGGGAATAGGAGTTTATACACCCCAACCTCAACTAGATGCTTCCTCAAGTGTACAACCTATAGGATTAGGTAATCAAACAATGGCTAATATCATGCCTCAACAATAAAATATGATGAATCTTACCCCTCCTCAATAGATAATGAGTATCATGCCACAATAGTAGACATAATCTAGTGTATCAATTCAATATAGGACAAATACATTTCCACCTTAATCACGGGCAACTAATGTTCCATCTCACTAGGTAATGATGAACATACCTCTTTAATCATAGACTAATATCCTAATGTAAAACCAAGCAATGACTAATCAACAATGTGCAAATATTGGTCAATGATAGATGTCGAATCTATAACCTACTTCCACTTTCTCATAGGGAATCATACAACAAGGAGGTCCCCATGTTCCCCAAGTACATACTAAACAACCATTGGTTCAAAATGTGCCACAAATCTAGAGATAGGGTCTTGGACCACAAGGTCCCACTCAACAACAAGGTTTGATTAGTCAAAAACATGTCCATTTTCAACCACATTAGGCATAGTATACTTATATCCCTCTATCCCAACCACAAAATCCTCCAAGTCAAACCTTTATCGCTGACCCAAACCAGAATATTGCACAACCAAATGTGAAATTTCAAGTACATCTTAATCCATGTATGCATATTCCTAGTCCATTCCCAACCAAACCAACATATCCCAATAGATATCTCCATCATACCTTAGTCAAAGTTTCCCACTTGTGACCTCCTAACCATCTATCCAAACTAATATTCTCCCTCAAACCAATGTTCCTTCTAGTTTCTTATCCCAAAAATTGTAACAAATGAAGGATGCAATTAATACCATTCAAATAGGTAAACAAACTAAAAATTTTAAATTGAATGATGTATATTCCTATCCATTCAACATGGATTATTTTTAGATACCATTTCCTCTAGGATATGAACCACTAAAATTTGATAAATACAAAGGGAAAGGTCACCCATTTGACTAAATTCTTTATCATATGTCAATGAATGGCATATAGTGACATATACCTTTTGTTTTTATTTCCAAGAAGCTTGGCTAGATAAGCCTTGGAGTGGTTTTTGAAGTTTCCCAAAAATTAAGTAACGAATTTTGATGATCTTTTTGATAAGTTTGTACAACACCTTTCTTATAATATCGAGCATGAGATTTCATTAATGGAATTAATGCAAACAAAGCAAAAATTTGGTGAGAGTTTTTCAAGTTATTTACAGAAATACAAAGTCCTTGCAAGCCATTTCACCCATAGTTTACTAGATAAACAATTAGCTACTATGTTTACCAAAAATTTGCATAGTGAGATAGCTTATCATTTGGAACTATAATGTGCACATACTTTCAAGGAAATCATCAAAAAAGGCTTGTTGATTGAGAAAATGCTCATCAATAAAGGAGTTATCAAGATTAATTCAACTAATCAAAATCAAGGTACCAATCAGAGAAATGACCAACATTTCATTCAAGTGCTAGCATCACAACCATCACAAGCCAATAACCAAGAAAGACCAAAGTAATTCAACCACAATAAGAATATTGTAGGAAATGAATTAACTAAATCCCATCATGTGATAATGGTGCAAACATCATCTACACCACCTTTTCAGCTTACTCCTACATATCAACCTCTCTAACCAATACTGCAAGTGTGACAACCAAGACCTACACAATAAATACAGTAGTCATTACCATTACAAACCCCTCCTAGAAAAATTGTGCCTACACATCATGTCTTTAGTGACCTAGGAGAACGTATTAAGTCTATATTTTACAAGTTTTTTGTCACTAATATGATTATTTGGCCCATACTAAATCATTATCTACAAGGCATTCCTTATCCTAATTGGTACTATGAAAATGAATTATGTGACTATCATCAGGTCAATGGGCATAATCTACGTAGATGTGTCCAAATCAAGTATTTAATTAGGAATATGTTGGAGAATGGGTAGATAACACTGGATGATGGTGCTTCCAATTCCAATAAAACTCTTGGGATTTATAAAAACCCCTTTCCCCAACATAATAATCAATAGTAGTAAAATAATCAATAATAGCAACAACAACAGCTAGTGCAGTAGTAAAATCAACATCAAAGGCTAAACCAGCCAAATCAACAATAGAAACCATAATGATAAAACAATAGACAAAATCAAGGTTAGAATGGTAACAACCAAAAAACTTATCATGTAGTTTTACATGACTATAATAGGGTTGTAACTCATATTGTGCGGGGTATCATTAATACCATCTTCATTAATCCTAAACCAAGCACTAATCAGCCTAGACCATTGCTAAACAACAATATTTATCCAAATTACATATATAATCCTTATTTGACTTGGGAATTCATATAGGAAAACTATAAAACTAGGAAATCCCCTTTGGACTTTATATTGATAACTCATACTTTCCACGTGACCACTTGTGAGTGCATTAGCAACTGAGACTTGTCCTATCTGGGCCCACACTATTCCCAACATTAAGTAGAAATAATGGTCGTGTGTTTAATCCTGATTGTGAAATCACAACTTGAAGGTTAAATATTACTATCCCAAGCCCACAACCATCTACCATTTTTCTTATCATTCAACTAATCGTTCAACCTTAGAATAAACCATTCACTCATGACCAAGACAAGAAGTTTGATATTATGGAACAATTGTAGAAGACACCAACACAAATTTCTATTTTAGATTTGTTGTGAATGTCAATAATCTAAAATAACATCTTGAATGAGTTTTTGACCCAATCCCCTATTTCTATTGACATATCCCTTGATAAATTTAAATTTTTGGCTGGACACCTAGCTCTAGCCCAATAAGTCACATTCAACCATAGTGATATGTCTTCTCTTGGCCCACTCCATAATAATTCATTGTACATAGAACTTTATATAAAGTGACATAAAGTGAAACATGTCCTTATAGATAATAGATCAAGCCTCAACATTGTGTTTCTAAAGCTCATGAAGCTTCTTGGGTATATAATGGCAGATCTCTAGCTAGAAATAATAACCATTAAAGCCTATGATAATCAAGAAAGAAAATCATAATACAGCATTAGTTTGTCAGTTATCATTATGCCTTTGACATATGACACCCTTTGCCATGTACTTGGCATTGAGTTATCATATAATATGATTCTAAGTAGGCCTTGGTTACATGAGATTCATGTAGTCCTATCAATGCTCCACCAATGTATCAAGTTTTCCCACTTAGGGATGGAAGTGAATATTCTAGGAGATTTACACCCAAATGAACACTAAAAACATCTTGAGGCCAAATTTCAAGTCTATAATTATTAGTACGATATGAATCTAAGCTCTCAGTAGGATAAAAGAAAGGCTATACTTATTAATCCTTCACTGGATAATTGAATAGATCCTAATATATTGGATTCCCTTTCCCACATGCCATCTCCTAAAGCTTATAATCATTTCACCATTTCAGATAATGGACCAGGAAAGTATGTGACCCATGATATATTTCATATTTCCAATCTTCCTCAAAATTTGAAAACCTTTGGGTGACCTAAAGTCATCCCACATATGCATTGGCAACAAAAGAACAAAGATAAGAGACCTATCACATTTGTACTAGCATCTAGCTTAGATTCTGACCCTCTTAAAGGGAATGAATTATGGTTATACAATGATGACCAATCTGATTTTTACAAAATTACAAAGTATCTTATTCCCAATAGGATCATGGAGCATCACAATTATGAAGGAAGAGGCCTCGAACTGAATCAACAAGGAACCATTGAGCAAATTTCCATGACTAAGTATGAAAGACCTTATGGAATTGGATTTAAACCACCTAGGAGTGACCCTACATATCTTATTCAAACTCCATCATTAGTGACTATTGATGATGATGTCGATAATGAAGTAGAGTTTGATCATGGCCAACCCTTTGATAATCTAACTAAAACTAATCTATTTGATAATAATGCCATTTGTATGCTTATCCTAACCATTCATTACAAACCATTACCATTATATTATCCCCACCTAATAGATAGAGACCAACAATAATCCAATCTACCGATTGATGATTTATAGAATGATGAGGCATTCTGTGACTTTTTAGGCCTTAGAGATAATATTCTATTGGGAGATCACAAATCAAGATTCTCAATCACATTAGATCTTGTACCCTATTTTGGAGAGAGAGTGAACACCTTTAGCCAAAAATTAATAAGTAAAACATTGAGGTCCCAAAGTGAAAACCTCTTTGAGGTGTTTTCTAACTAGGGAAAAAGTAAAGATAAAGGCCAGTCTAGTGGTGAAAACCTATTTCACGCACAATTAGATGGGGGTGTTCATTCTACTTTGAATTTAGAATAGGAGACCACCAATGATGAAATTGCCTATGGATTCAAGTTTAGATTTGAGAAACAATAAGTATTTGATAAAATTATTTAAGAATTTTTAATTATTTTTGTTACATGTCCAGATCCCCCATTAGGGGACTCAAATTCGTCATGCTTAGGAGAATTTGAAGAGCAAGTCCTAATGAAGGACCTTGACATAATTCAACAGTTCAAGTCATTGCCTACTATCCTAGAAGATGGTTCAACCCTTCTAGTTGAAGATACAATAGAGGTAAATATCAAGACTCCATCAAACTTGAAATGGATAAAATTAGGAGCATCCCTCACTGAGGAGGAATGTGATGTCTTTATAGCTTTATTGAGAGAATTTGTAGATATCTTTGCATGGGCTTATTCTGACATGCTAGGTTTAGACCCTGCCTTAGTTCTATACCACCTTATGGTTAATCTTAATGCCAAACTAGTAAAACAAAAGTTACGTAAGATGCATCCTCACATTTATATATTGGTAAAGAAAGAGTTGGAAAATCTCTTAGAATCAAGATGTATCCAATCCATTGACTACTTATAATGGATTTTTAATATGGTACCTATTAGTAAAAATTTAGAAGGGATCAAAATTTGTACTAGTTTTTGAGACATCAACAAAGCTTGTCCTAAATATTATTTCCCCTTGCCTAATATCAACATGATCATCGATTCTATAGTAGGTTATGAAATGCTTTCACTCATGAATGGCTTTTCAAGATATAGCCAAATCAGAATAGCCCTAGAAGACCAACATAAAATAGCATTCACCATTCCATGGGGAACATTTTATTATTAGGTAATGCCATTTGGATTTAAGAATGTTAGAGCTACATATCAAAGGGCCATGACTATCATATTCCATGATATGATACATGATATTTTTGAAGACTATGTTGATGACATATTAGGAAAATCCAAAACTAGGGTTGAGCATCTAATAGTGTTGCATAATATATTTGAAAGATTATAGGAGTACAAAGTGAGACTCAATCCAAAGAAATATATGTTTAATGTAATTTTAGGCAAATGACTTGGATTTATCATGTCTAATAAAGGTATTGAAGTTGATCTAGCTAAAGTCCATACTATAACTGGGATGCTATCACCAACTAATTTAAAGTAACTCCATAGTTTTTAGGGTAAGATCCAGTCAATCTGATGCTTCATCTCTTAGTTAGCAAATAAGTGCTATCCGTTTACACACCTTTTGAATAAGTGAGTTGCATTTCACTAGGTTGATCATTGCCAAATAGCTTTTTAACAACTCAAAGACTATCTTGTTAATCTGCCTATTTTATTACCTCTTATGCTAGGAAAGCCATTCTTGTTATACCTATCAGCTACCAAACATGATTTGGGGGCACTCTTGGCTCAACATGATGATAATGGAAAAGATCATGTTGTATATTACCTAAGCCATACCTTGGTTAGATATGAACATAACTATGCCCCTATTGAAAAAGCTTATCTAGCCATGGTCTTCATAACTTAGAAATTATGTCATTACATGTTGAATAATAAGACCATGGTCATCTCAAAAGTAGATCCACTCAATTATCTACTATCTAAAATATCTTTGCAAGGTAGAATGCCTAAATAGATCATGATTCTTAATGAGTTTGACATAGAGTATGTCAATCAGAAGGTAATCAAGGGACAAGTTATTACAGGTCAACATGTTGAAGTACCTCTCATAGATACACAGCCACTTGCATTTTAATTTATTGATGAATCTATAATGATCATCATTAACACACCCCTTGAGGAGAAACCATAAATTTTTATTTTTATGGTTCATTTACTTCACATGGATTGGGGGTAGGCCTATTATTTATTACAACACAGGAGGATCTAATCCCTAAATCATTTAAAATCAGTTTTCCTTATACAAATAACATGATTGAGTGTGAATCACTTGTTGCAGGACTTTGATAAGTAGTGCATTGGAACATCTCTCATATCCAAGTTTATGGTGATTCTCAATTAATCATCAATTAGGTCACACATTTTTTTTAGACCAAAGCTGACAATTTGGTTCCATATAAATCCATGGTTGACACTCTTAAGTGACAAATTGGTAATATTCAATTTGAGCACATACCAAGGGCTAGTAACAGAACTAAAACTACCATATCTACTATTGGCTCTCTAATTCAAAAAATATATAAATATAGAAAGTGTCACTTCCTCATCAAGAATTTGTTAGCACCAACTCATGAACCTTCAATTATTACCATGATTTGTGATATTTTTAGTCATATTTCTATCTGGTACTCAAACCTTTACAACTACCTTCATGACCAATTTTTCCCACCTAACCTATCTTAAAAAAAACTAAATCCTTCATTCATTATTCCACTCATTATACTCTACTTAGATCCACCCTTTACCATCATAGTTTTGATGGAACTCTACTTCATTGTTTAGCTTTGGTAGAGTCTACCCTAGCATTAATATAAGTTCATGAAAGAGTATGTGATGCTCATTCTAGTAGGGTAGTCCTATCCAAAAAGCTTTTGTGTACTAGTTATTATTGGCCCACATTGGATGTAGATGCCACTGCATATGTAAAAAAGTGTGATAAATGTCAACAACATGCTAATCTAATTCATCCCCTAGCAAAAAATCTAAAACCAATGTCAACACCATGGCCATTTTCTACATGGGGACTTGACCTCAATGGGAAGATCAACCCCACTTCATCTTATCACCATGAACATATCCTTACCACCACTAAGTAGTTCACTAAGTGGTTTAAAGCTATACCCCTCACTTATGTGACTTAAAATCAAATTTCCAAATTCATTTTCAAACATCTCATTTTTTGCTACGGTATCCCCTTTAACATTATATCTTATAATGGAGGATCATTAAAGAATAAATATATAGACTAGATGTTTAATGAATATAACATCATATAACATTTTTATATAGCATATTACCCTTAAGGTAATAGCCAAGCCAAGGCATCCAACAAAACCATTGTCAATATCCTCAAAAATATTATCAATGATGCCGATCATGATTGGCACTTGTAGATATTTCTTACCCTTTGGGAATACCATACCAACCATCATACCCCCACAGGAGCCACTCCATACTCACTTGTTTATGGTACTGAAGCCATCCTTCCCATTGAGGTCAAATTTCCTTCACTATGCATCTCTTTCAAGCATATCCTAAATGATCATGACTATTGAGTATCTCACCTACAAGAGTTAGACCTACTTGATGAGAAATGCACATCTACGCTCAATAATCTTTAAGCATATCAGAACTAAATCAAATGCCACTATAATCGATGTGTTAGTATAGAGCTTTTGAACTTAGTGATCTTATTCATAAAAAATCCAAAAGAATACCATGATTGAGAAAAATCATAAAGGGAAATTCAAACCAAACTAGATAGGGCCTTTCATCATTACTAGAGATTATGGATCATGAGCATACAAGCTTACCACACTAGATGATGATGAACTTCTATAGTTGATGAATATTATTCATCTCAAGTGGTAATATGCTTTAGTGCTAAGATACATTATCTAGAAGGACCATTTTAGTTATGTCATTTTATCACTATTCTTCTTTATACAAAATATCATATTTATCCATCTTCTTCACAGTATCCACTTTCCACTTCTGACCTATCAACCTAGTGGGTTCTAAAGCCTAGCCTATTTGACCTTGTTTTTTTCCATTTGTTACCTTGGTTTTAGCATTAAGGTACCTGATCAGTTTTATTAGTTGGTATAATACTAGATTTTATTATCTACACATATATTGGTGCATACTATTGTTATTGTGTATGTTTAATTTATATATTTATCCTTCTTAAGGGCACATTGTCATATTGGGACATAAATTTTGTCCCTATCATGTCAATCATGTGACTTAAAAACCACCATTGGAGGCATCACACCCACACCTTTCTCATGATACTCATTGATATTATCTATATACTTCTATCAGGGTATGATTCCCACATGTCCCTAAACCTTATCACTAATATCTTATCATATTAGGGAATATATTTTTCCCTCTCTACCAAATTACATGAAGGCATAATTATTTCAACTTCTCACTGATATAATTCAACCTCATATGGATATCGTACTCCTATCAAGCCATATATGATGATATATTTATATAGTTACATACATGTATTACAAATTTTTTTCAACGATTATAAAAGCTATACTTATTTTTTTATGTTATAATGGTGAATTTAATCTTTTTTATATGAGTGACCTATAAGACCAACCCTCACGCATCTATCCAAATATTCTAGTTATTGATTCCATATATGTTCTTACCACCATATAGTAAGACCAACTACATTCCTATAGCCATACATGAGACTAAGTTTGTTTGCTTCTTTGGACAAGAAGTGGAATTGTTCTTATTTATTTAGAAAATTTAAATTCAAAGTTGAACCAAATTTTAAAATGTATTAAAATTTATATTTTCATCTTTTAGGTGTTTGTTAGGGCCTTAGATCCATATGGATGGGAAGGTAAGTTTTTGGGAGATAGGAAGGTCAATTACAGGAGCAAAGTAGTTTATTAATGTGTTTAGAAAATAGAGATGTGTAAGAGTAATTAATTGAGTTTATAAGGGGCCCATGTAATTAATGAGAATTTAGTAAAAAATAAATTGAGTGCATATAGAGGAATGGAGTGTACAAAAGGGTGTGATTCAAAAATAAACACTTCGTAAGATTTCACATGGGTGCCCATGTGTTGAAAAAATATTTGTGTATAGATTAAAATTTTACACATATATCTTATAATTAGATATACTTATAATTTATTATTTTCTACTTTTTTTGAATTAATAAATTAAATAAATAAAAGGGATGTTTTTTTATTTACATCACTCTCCTTTAAATGTGACATAAATAATATTCTCAAAAAATAATAGGATATTATTTTTATATAAATATATATTTATATATTTTGACATAAATATATTTAAATATGTATTATAATACATAAAAAATGATTAAAATAGTAATATGGTGTGTGTACACCATTGCATCCATTTTTAAAGAGAAATTAGGATATAAAAAATATAATAAAAGCATGGGACACTCAATAAGGGAAAATTTCCCACCCATGGTAATTGCATATGTTATAGGTGACAAAAGTAATGGGGATGGAAAAATATGTCCCTGATTATGGTTCTAATTTGAGGAAACATGACTATGTCAGTCTTACTACCAATTAAAAAAATGAGACTGTTATAATCATACCATTTGATCTTTATTTTATGAGGGGTTTGACTCCCATTGACTCCTTTCATTTTCCTTTTTGGGATCATAACTCTTAAGTTTTCATTTTTT
The DNA here is from genome assembly GCA_037957365.1 of Torreya grandis. Taxonomy (NCBI): domain Eukaryota; kingdom Viridiplantae; phylum Streptophyta; class Pinopsida; order Cupressales; family Taxaceae; genus Torreya; species Torreya grandis. Next base: position 103,071 of record JARHVA010000599.1, on the reverse strand, counting down.
GTGCACAAATGACCCTATAAAGGTGCAAAACCACTATTTTATTTGGTTTCTATATATAATGGCTCTTATATGGTTAGGCCTTCCCTCAAACATGAATTAAACCTACAACCTTATACAAAATAAATATTGAGGAAATAATAAAATATCAAGGTAAAATAAGAAAAACTAGATCTTTATTTAAAAAATTAAATGAATCAAACCCTAGATATGTTACAAAAATAACCCAATGAGAAATTTTAAAAGAGATCAATCAAAACTAAAAAACATTAATATTTTAACCCAAAAACATGCATTTGAATGAAATTTATCTTCTCTTCTATTGTTTCCATCTTGAAAATATTTTCAAATGAACCTCATTAATATAGAGAATCATTTTTTTAGCCATAAGGATTACTAGGGCTTCCTATATATAATAGTTGTAATGAATATAATCCAATAATGGGGAATAAATGCTCTAATTTTGGTGGGAAATGGATTTTAAAATAAAATTTCTTATTTTATTTTCTCTTTGATAAGAGTTGATTATATGTACACATTGTCTTTTATGGTATGTTTATTTCATTAGAGGGAAAAGGGTTTCGGGTACGTCATTTAACTATTCTTTAGGTAATATTTTAATTGAAATAGAATTTAATTTAAAAACCTAAAGTTTATTTAAAGTGAAATATGAATGTTAAGCATAACCCTTCTGTTGAATTTGTAGAAAGGCCCATGATATGTTGATATAGTATAAGTTTGAAGACATTTGAAAAAGTACCCTCAAGATTATTCCCCATGATTTCATATGCATACCCATGAAATATTAAATCAATACAGACATATATATGATCAAGTTAGAATTAATATCAATATATTAAGCTCATATGTGTAGGAAGGCCAAAGGCCCTACACATGAAGAATAAAATACAAAATAAACATGAATATTTTCCTTCACCCATACCCTATAGATTATTATATAGATAATTAAGCAAGTTTAGGATAAGAAGAAATCTATATTTTTAGGGATATTAAATAAAAATACAAAAAAGAAATTGAGGATAACTAGTAAAGATATTATTATTTATAATTAATTTATTATAAATGATGTGTATACACAAAGTAAGAAAGGTAACAAACCAATTAATATAATTTTTTAATAAGAGTCTACTGATGATGAAGAATTTATGCTCTCCTGTTGTTAGGGTTTACACTAATATAGATGGAAAAGAATCAACTAGGATGGACTGGAATGCTAGTTTAAAATCATTTGAAAACCTAACCTAGAGTAAAGAGATCACAGTGGAGTTTTCAAAATAATGATGCAACCTTCTCATTTGGATGAGAGGGATTTGTTGCATAGTGTTGGTCAAACTGATATGATGGTAGGCATAGGGGAAGGGAAGGAGATAATGGGGCTTGTAGGAAAGAGTTTGGGGCTATCATCCATATCTATTAAGAGGGATATTCATGTAGCTAGGGCCTCTTTTGGCCCATCAATTTCTCATATTGAGTAGTCTAGGGTCTTAAACATTGCAAAGGATTATCCAATTGTCAATTTTGAGAGGAAGGTGCTTTAAAGTGAGGATTGGTATACAATAAGGGGTTTAGTGTATAGATTCATTAGGTTTTGTCATTCCCTTCTCATTCTTCATTAGTGGATTTGAGATTATTAACAACCTATTTTGGAGGATAGTTTGGAAATTTATCCTTGTGTCATAGGATTTTTCATTGTGAATTTTGATAATCTTGATGATCATAATAATATTATACATGCCAAATATTGGAGCTGTGATCACCACCTTCTCTTTATAAAACCATGGTTTCTATATTTTAAACCTCTGATTGAAAATCTCTCTTAGACCATATAGGTATTTTTGATGTATCTTCCTCTATAGTTTTGGCCGAAGTCTAGGTTATTGGCTATTGGGGGATCTTTGGGTGAAATGTTGGAAATTGATGCTTCTTCTCTAAATTTCTCCTAGATAACTTTTGATAGAGTTATTATTTATTTAGATATTTTTTAGGACCCTCATGAAATGATCAAGCTAAAATTTAAAGGTAGATGTTGGTCACAAACCCTTGATTATGAGGGGCTTCCATTCAAGTGTCATAAATGATTCAAAATTGATCTTTTTACTTCTTAATAAAATTCCAAGCACAAAGTGGATTATTTATGGTGGAAGGAGGCAAGTGAAGAGCTTACTATATTATTTTTATATATCAATCCTATTTTTCCTCTAGGATTTGTTTTAGAAGTCCTCAAAGAGGAGAATTCAAAAGTGGGTTCAAATAATTTGGTGTCTCCACCTCAAATTTTTGAGGTCATTAAGTTAGTTTAAAATAATTGTGTATTTAGTATCAAGAAAAAGACTTGTAGAGGTTCATCCATCAATATGTGTATCTTTCTAAGTTCAAATTTAGCTAAATTGAGTAAACAATAATAATGGATGGTTGTAACAATTAGGAAAAAAGGATTTCTCATTCCTAGTTCTCCTTTTAGGATACTCCGCTCTCACATCATAGCGAATAAGGGTGAGGCTTAATAATTTATATATTTCTATTTCTATAAATTTTATTATTTGATGTAAAGTTTAAGTATTTTTGAATACTTTGAGGTCGTTTGTTTTGTTTGGAATCTAATTGTTAGATGCCTTGATGTTTCTGCCATTAAACCAGGCCTATTTAGTTATTTGAGTATTTTTGTTATCAAGAAAGGGCCTTGTAAACCCTGAAATCTATCTTTAAAAATGATGTGTATGCATATGTGTGCTTACTCATAAAGAATATTAATATAAATTGTGCATCTTAAATTATAAAAAAGTGTACATATTAATATATACTAACATCCCCCCTTAAAATATACTCTATAAAGGAGAGGAAGAAATAGGCTACACTAGCGTAAGTAAGCTTAAAATAAGAAAGTGAAGTAGTGAAAACACCCCCCTTAATAGAAAATTAAAGAAATTGAGTAAATGAGGTAAAAACCTATAATATGGATCTCAAAAACTAGGTCATATTAGGTACCTATTCACATTAAGCATAAATAACATAAATGCATGAAATAATGACTAGAGACAATACATAATAATAAAATAACCTCACTACCAAGAAATAGTAGAATCACATACATATCTACAAACATCTACCCACGTCATAATGATAAATTGGGTGAGACATAATAATGTGTTAGTTCCATTTAAATAATGACTCTAAAGTGTATGGAAACTGTCTATATCAAATTTGTCATAAGATTTATAGAATAAAATAAGAGTCAAGATCAATGTTTAACATTCCCTATGGTGGTGGAACATGTGTTAAAGTAGATGAGCCAACTATACTAGATATTTTTGAGGTGATATAATAATCATTTATTTCTAATATATCCATGAAAGGACACATCACATGTATCAAATTATTTCTAGTTGAATAAAACACCAAATATGATTGAATAACACTCAAGGCCTCAATAACTCTAATACCATGATAAATTTGTGGAAGGTCTCATGATATTTTGATCTGGTATAGGTTCCAAGATATTTTAGTAATAAACCTAAAGATGATCACCCATAATTTCATGTTTATATCTATGAACATTAATTAAATATAGACACATATGTGATTAAAGTAAAATTACTACCAAAATATTAAGTTCAGTGTAGGAAGTCTAAGGCACTTCTCACATAAATAACACAATATTAAATAAGACTAGATATGTTTCTTCATCTATACCTTCTAGTTTATTATATATATAAGTAAAGAGGTTGAGGATAGTAATGGATCCCTATCTTTAGGTATGTTAGCTCACAATAGATAAATTTTATATTGAGGATAACCACTAAAGTTATTATTATTTAGAAGTAGATTGTAAATAAGTATGGATAATGATGTGCACATATATGTGTGTTTATCCATAAATAATATTTATACAAGTACATATTATACTATACAAATTTGTATGTCCTAATATACATTAAAATATTATCTCTTTGGACCTTATAATTTTTTTTCATACACTTAAATTATTTTTGACCTTGTATAGAACCAAAACACCAAACAATATTGTAAGATTAAACTGTGAGTCTTATTATTGTTAGGAATAAATAATAAGATCATATTATTGCTAAGTGTAATTAATATGTATCATAGATAAGAGTTAATAACAATTTATAAGTTTATTTATTTATTTTGTGAGATCAAAAGGGTTGGTGTATTTTATTTTTAGATGGAAAACAACTTAGAATGCATGATGTACTTGGAAAAAAATATAAATATATTGTTGAAAATGGAAATATAGTATGGTGTTCAATAATAAAACTATATAAGTAGTTATCATATAAAAAATGAAATTTAATTTTGTAATAGAAAAAATATAGTGTATATACTAGTAATTAAGAAACTATGTAAATATTTTTAATTCCAATGAGATGTGGGTGAGCTAGTTGAGTGGCTCAATTATTTTAAGCCCCACCCAAGTTCAAATCTCTGAAAAGGCATATGAGGTCGGTTGTGGCCATTATTTGTATTCTTTAGGTCATTAATGGTTTGTGTTATTATCGAGGTAGGTGATGGTCTTTACTGGTAATTATTGGTATCCATGTGGTATTACATGGGGATATGGGACCCTATTTATATCCTAGACTAGTTCACACTTGAGTCAAAAATCCATCAATTGGCAAAAAAAAGAAACTATATAGAAAATTATTATAAAAAAATGTAGTCAAAGTCTATTAGGGTGTGTAGTTGTTAGAAAATAATAACACATTTTTTTGAAATAATGTAAGTATATTATTATTACTAAGATTAATAAAAATTGTATTATGCTACTTGAAAATAATATAAGTGGTTTTTTATAGTTATAAAATAATACATTACATATTTTTCTTTTTAAATGTGGTAGAGATAATTTGATATCTTGTTATTGTGAATGATAGATTAATTTATAATGGAAAAACTTATAAATGTTACTCTTATCAAAGAAACAAGTTATCCTTATGTCATTGAAAACAATAATTTGTGTTGTTCTTTAGGGAAAAAAATAATATGTTTTTTAATCCAAGGGAACTTTAGAGCACATTTGATCTAAGAGGATATGGGTCACTAATTCATATCACATATCACTATAGTTACACATAAAGTCTCATGTTTTACATTATAAGATAAATTAGTAGGTTATGACCCTACATGCCAAGTTAATCCTTGTAAATACACTTATGTGTTACTACATATCTCCTATAGTGTTAATACTATAGCCAACAACTCATCAATAGCAGTGATTAGTGATGTCACTACACTTTTTTGGTTATGAAGTAGTTGTCACCAACTATTATAATAGTTCAACTGATGCTTCATCTTCTTACATTATATAATAATATATACTTATATTCTTTTTAGGTTAGTTAATACATTGAGATAAACTACATAATAATAGAGTTATTAAGTCTTCAATAGTGACATTTGATCTCTTATATTATACAAAATTTAACATAATACAAATTTGCTATTATAGTTATATAAATTATCACTTTATTGTTTATTTCATGTTTATTTATTGCATTACATTTCATACTATCTATCTAGTAAATCACTTTTACATATAACCTATCTAATCCACATTAAGTATGTTATCCATTGTGTCTCCTCCTAAGCCCAACATTAGTGGTCTTAGAGCATACACACTTCGTATAATTCCTAAGTGGTATCATGGTGTTTTTTAAGTTTCATCATTTTTTGTATGCCCACAGATACAAGGTATGATTACAAGTAGTTAGAGCTTGATATTTATGACCCTTTGTCGTACCTTCCTTCATATCCTCAAGTGGGTGATAAATATCAAACAATGCCAACTCCAGAGATGTTCTATAAAATGATAGAGGATGCATTTTAGAGATAATTGGAATATTTTTAATAACATCAAATGTGAATTATAAAGTATCATTAATCACTTTTCACTCCTTATCAAGCAAGAAACTTCTTCGATAGCCTCTCATTCTCATCATCCATTTGCATAAATGCCATACAAGGTACAAGTTAATCTATACATTCTTATAATTGAAGGTAAAATATATGTGGATGCACTAGATAAGTATATTACTCTCATATGTTCATAATACATAGTTAATCACTTCTCTAACTAAGAGAAAATTACATTTGCTCTTATAAAATTTTCTTTATCAATTAAGAAATGGTGTAAAAATTTATTCACTACACATGAAGAAGATCTCAATTTAGACGCATTTGTAGACATGTAGAATGGTTTCATATAAGCACTCAAAGAAAACTTTTATAGTTTTATAAATTCTAATACATTAAATTCTTTTATTTTCATGAAGGCAAAGACCAATCTATCCAGCAATACATAGATACTTTCCATACCCTAGTGTCCAAACTTGGGATTCATGATTTAGAATTGAATCTTGTTTTGAAGTATAGGTAATGTTTGAGACGTCTCATCTATTCAAATATAAATTTATTTTCTATCTCCTCCATTAGGGAATACTAAAGGTATGCTTGTAATTTTTAATCAAAGGCCAAGACTAAGACATAAGATTGTAAGTCTCAAACCAAACAACATTCTAAATCTTCCAAGAAGAATTTAAAATTAAAGAATAACTCAAAAAACCGTCTAAATAAAAATTAATAGCCATCAAATGATGAGATGATGTATTCCAAGAATGAAAAGTGGTTTTAATTTCATAACTCTAATATTCATTCTAACAAACAACATCATGCTATGAAAAATCTTTTTGCATAGCTTGAGTCCATTGGTATCATCACTATAGAAATGAAAAAAGGTAAATAGATCATGGAATGTGAGTCTATCACCATGGTAGGTACCATAAACATCTATAATAACCCTATAAAAATAGATGAATTAGAAATATTATTCCATTCTCAAATGTGGATCAATGCCCAACTAGTACACCTCATTGTTGACAACATAAGTCATAAGAACTTGATTTATCCTAAAGTAATTTATAGATTAAAATTGTCACTAACACCTCACCTACAACCATACTTCATTGGATCATTTAATGAAGTATTTGATAAATGTGTCACTCAATAATGTTAAGTGATGTATAACAACAAGCCTTTTCAAGATACACTCCTTTATGACATCACTACATTAGAGGAACATGATATTATATTGGGTGAACCATATATATGTATCATCGACATGTATTATATGAAGTAAATTTTAGAAATGTTATCATAAATGTTAATTATTTGAGATAATGCATAAATTAATTAATTGCAAATCTATCACTCATTATCAACAAGATATGTAACAAACAAATCACATCTAATAAGAAGTTCATAATTTTGATGGTAATATTTAAATGCAATAAAGTCCTTGTGGCACCCATAGATACCAAATTTCTTCTAGCATCTATTGAAAAATTAAAATTATAGATCAAGTTTGAAGAATACAAGGATGTGTTTCAACTACCAAAGTAAGTGCCTGCACAATGTACAATAAATCATATCATTAATTTTATCCTTGAACTACATCTTTCCAGTGCATCTTTTTATCATAGATCATTTTTGGATAATGAATAAATCAAGTGTAAGATCTATGAACTCTTAGAAAAATGACATATCAGACCTATCTCATTGCCTTGTGGTATCAAAATTATGCTTGTTACAAATAAGGATGGTACATGTAATATCTACATCAATTACTAATCACTCAATAAGATCAATGTGAAAATTTGATATCATCTTCCAAGGATTCAGGATCTTTTAGATGAGCTTTATGATGTAAAATACTTAACAAAGATCAATCTCAGGTCTAGTACCATAAGATTCTTGTTGATCCTATAGATGTATATAAGACAACCTTTAATGCCAAATAAGGTTTGATCAAGTGGTAATTCATGCCCTTTAGCTTAAACAATGCCCCAACCATATTCATACAAATGATGAATGATATTATGAGGCAATTCATTACTTCATTTATTTAAGTCTAACTTGAACATCATGATCTTCAACAAAACATGAGATGAACATTTTCTCCATATAGGGCAAGTTCTTGACACTTTTTAGAATCATAAGTTATATGCAAGCATGAAAAAATGTTCATTCTCCATGTTGCATATTTAATATGTTGGATATATTAAGGATGCATAAAGAATGGATGTGGATCCAACCTAGATAAAAGTCATCCAAGATTGGACACAACCAATGAATCTCATGTATTCTTTTAACTTTGTTTGGATTGGCAAATTTATACATGGTATTTTTACTTGGTTTTTATCACATGACTTGTCTTATAAACGAAGTTACCTAAGGTGGCATTAAATCAAAGTTCAACTGGACTATTGCACAATGTAAATTAATTGATGAATTGAAACGTAGACTTTTTTTCACACTAATATTTACTTTGTTTGACCTTCATCAATTGTTTGAGCTAGAGATAAATGCATCTAAATTTTCACTTGTAGCAATCCTCATTCTATATGGTCATCTAGTTGTTTACCACAATGAAAATTTAACTACACTAGTATGGAATTACCTAATATATGATTATTATTCAATCATCTATGCATTAGAATCATTATATCTTTGTCAAGGAGATAATGATTCACATTGATCATAGTCAACTTTAGTTCTTGTAGACTCAAAACATAATACAACAAGAACATATCAAAAATGGTCTTCTTATCTTCAATGGTTCCATCTAAACATCAAGCATATGAAGAGAAATTCCAATCCAATTTTCAATTTCCTAAGACATCCTCTAGTTCAAACTCTCCTTTTTGTACTTTACACCTGGGCATTAATTCAATGGATGGTTGGAATTGTATCCATCTGAAATGGATTTTATATCTATCAAAATTTACTCTATGTTAATTCAATTATAGATTTATAATTATGACATGGACTTCTATATCATATTGGGTAGTTGTGCATTCCACATGATGCAAAGAGATATAAACTAATATGGGAGGCTCATTTCATCAAGGTAGCAGGCCCTTTTTAAATTTAAAAGACTCTTATAGTGTTGAAAAATCTATTTATACTAACCACATCTTAGTTATGATGTCTCCAAATAAATAAATTTATGTATCATAGGTGCCATAGACAAATCAATAAACAAGAAGAAAGGTATGTGCACACCTCTATCAATTTCATTAATGATAGGAACACTATATTTTTGATTCATTTCTAGAAAGTACTTTGGTTTGTATTAGATAAAAAGCTAAACAAGTCCATTGATTTCCATCCCTAGATTGATGGAAAAATGAAAGTGGTCAATAGGAGGATACTATATCTTATAAGATGTAAAATTCAAAGAATAAATTTACTTAGGATGAATCTTTTTCTTTCATTCAACACAAATACAATACAGTTCTACATGGATCTCTTGCACATAGCCAATTTAAGGTTTGTTTGGGTTTCTAGACATTAATCAACATAGTTTATCTTATTCTACCATTAATAGTAGAAACTCCTTTAGCTGAAATGGAACTTGATAAAGTTTTTCAATTAATTGAGAACTTTCAACACATTCAATAACAAGTGAAAACCATTCTGAAACAAGCAAATGTAAAGTACAAGAAGCACCATGACAAACATCAAAAGCCACACACCTTTTGGGTTGGTGATCAAGTTTGTTACACCTAAAGAATGAAATAATGATAGGAACTTACCATAATATTAATCCACTTTAGTATGGTCCCTACAAGATAATGAAATAATTAGCACATAATGATTTTGAGCTCAATATATTAGGTTACATTTGGTCTTTAATGCATAAATATTATGACATTACTTTCCACCATTGTTGGATACGTTAAATACTACAGCAATAGATATAGATCAATCTATATTATAATATCCTAGCAAAATAAAATTAATTCATTGAATACTAGGTCAAATAGACATGTTGAAAATAGATGTCTCTCTTCCATATCATCAAACTATTTGAGAGGTCCTACCCGAAACATTTTCCAAGGCAGTGTCAAGTCCCATCATACTTTAAATAAGCCTCTCTACTAGAGAGTTCATATCAAAAAAATTCTATGATTTCTTAGAAGTCTAGTAGCCTTGTTTCAAGAGTATGCTCTTCACTTGCCCTTTTCAAAGGATCCTGAGAATCAAAAATTCAAACAAGTGTTTATAAGAGTGTAATAATTCTTGTGTGATAATAGTGAAGCCATAGCCATTCAGCCCCTGCCTACTATCATGGGTTTTCTGTAAAAGATTGTAAATCAAAGGAAGCATCTACTGACATAAAAAGATTGGTATCAGAGCCTCTTAAGTACTATTGTGATGTCTGTAAGAATTCCTTGTTACTAACTTTTAGGTTTCTTTGCTTTGTAAAATTCTTTGATAAATTTATTGCATTGAGTCCCTGGCCATTATTACATTGGCATAGGCCCTTTTTACTCTGTACCTTTATTTCTCTTACTAGAATTTTCTCACTTACCAGAACCTAATCTCTCCACAATGGAATTTGGTAAATCCTAGACATCTTCCATAGTAGAAATCATGAATGAAATTGAACTCGAAGGAGTATATGAACTTCTTCCATTTATTCCATAACAATTATCTAACTGCCCAGATATTGAAATTACTAGAAAAAAACCTTGAAAAGGAAAATAGCATATACAAACCCCTGGCTATAAAAGCTTCACAAGTCTATAAGAAGTCTAAGCTTCTTAAGTCTAAGTTTGTGTATAAATATACCTATCTATCATTTGTAAAGCCTAGAATCAAATCTATAGAATTGACTCTTAGTTATAAGCCCAATAGAAATTTCTAAACAAATTTACTATCTTCATTGCCTGAACCTGAAATCAACTATATCAGGTCACATGAAGATGTGAAATTTGTGCATTTTGGTCTTATAAGAATCCACATAACTCCATTGACTCCTGTCAATATTAAACCTATTATATAATTAGCTTTGTGTGATAGACACCAACTAAGCTTTAGACATGCCTATCAAATATCAAGCCTTGGTCATTTAAATGATGGAGTTATTTATTTTGAGTTTTGTCCAAACCTCTCTCTCGCAGTCCATGACAAAGGATGTAAAGAAGTCAAGTTTGGCTCTTTAGATTGTTGGGGATTATTCACCTCCCTTTTTGGTTTGAATATGTTTGGTTAATTTAAGTATGCATCTATAAATATCTTTGTTGTGTATAGTATGACCAATACATACCACCCAAAGATCCTTGAAAATCTACCATATGCTAGAAGACTTAGTGGTATTTTCCAACTTTAGAAAGGCCATATAGAGTCTATTGAAATACCTTCTGATTGGAAGATTGATTGGTTGAAAAATGTTACTCCTAAAATGAAGGGTCAAGCCTCAATACATAAAAGTGATGGTAGAACTGTAAATATTCCTCCCAAATCTTTGTCTGTAAATTCTTCTATTCTTTCACCATCCAGACCCTCAACCTCTTCCTCATGAAGAGATATAAAGATAGGACACATCTTGATTGAATATGAAGAAATTAATCAAGGACCTGATCCCAAGGATCAGTTACCTTGTACATTAATGAATCTTCCTAGAGAAGATAGTTTAGAATTCTATATAGAACATAAGGTCAGTTTTTACAGAAGAGGAAGGTGGCATCCACATAAAGGAATGTATAAGCAAGTTGAAGGACTTGTATAATATTTTTCTGCAGCATTCCAAGGAGATGTTGAAACATCAAATGAGTTCAAACATAGAAATTATGTGTCTAGATTTAATTCTCATCTCTCTGAAAATATAGATGACCTTTGTAAAGATGTTTTATACATCAAGAAAGATAAACTAACTATAGTTGAAGAAAATACAAATCAGATTTGCACAAGTATGCAAAATTAATTTTCTTCCATTGACACAAATCTTCCAGCATTAGCAGATAGTCTTGACTGGTTAGTCAAGAAAGATCAAGAAGTAGAGGCAAGACTTCCTACCTTTACTTATGAGGTTAATTTTGGTCCTAGTTTCAAACCTCATAAAAAATATCCTAGTACATCATTGATGCAAAGGACACATGTCTAGCTACAGCCTTGGTATCTTAACATTGATGATTTTTTAAATCCATTAAATGAGATTTATACCTAGTATCACTCCATGAGGATCATATCAGTAAACTCTCATTTATATCTAGTTGGTACCACTGTATTTTCTTCAAAATTATTTTGGGGAATTGTTACTAAATGATGGGATTCTATGACAGAAGAACAACAAAATGCATGTGTCCACCATCAACCTGATCCCTTAGCTTCCCTATTTCATTTACTAATAAATGAATTTGCTCCTCTGGTCAAAAATAGAGAACTAGAATCCAATAAATGGTTATTTAAAATGAAGCTTTGTGATTTAAATCAGTTTGATGCATTTGCTAAATAGTTTAGAAAACTAGCATATGAATGTTGGAGCTTTGGTTCTACTGAGATTAAGATCAAATTTCTACATGCTTTGCCTTATAATCTCACTGATAAATTCATCACATATATTGATCTTAAAGGCCTAACAATCAAGGATTTATCCCTCTCTAATGTTATAGATTTTTCTAGACAATAGGCCATGCGACTAGTCTCAGAGACTAAATCTATCTAGAAGCTCACTAAGCATCAAGCCTCCTAGATCACTCCAATGTTTCCAAAAACAATGCCTTTTGATTGCCAACCTTTTGTATAGTCTCATAAATAATGGAAGCAGTGTCACACATGTCTTTCCTTCAAGTGTCACTCTTTTCCTCATAAGTACTCCTATGCTCCTCCTCACCATTTCCTGAAGAAATGTCACACTACCCACCCTCTATCCAAGCAGCCTATTTGTTACATCTATCTCAAAACTAGACATATTTCTCCTCAGTGCACTTACAAGAATCTTGCAGTCAAAGTTGTTTTTACTTCCAACGTAGCAACGTGGTGGGATATCATTGATTCTGATGAAGATCTCTATATATAAGATGACATCTATGAACCAATTCTAGATGATCTCCTCGAAGATGACTTTGAAGACAATGAAGATGTAGATGCTCTCCAGTCATTAGCTGATGACTTGGAATAACCACTCACTAACATGTAACGACCATGGTATCAACCTCGGCACCATGATAATTCATAGCTTATATATGAAGCACATGGAACCTGGTCTAGCCATCATCATGAGGTTCTAGAAAGAGAAATAAGACCTCAAACCAAAGGATAATCTAGAGGAGAAGGATCAACCAGAGGGACACAACCCTTAATGCCATGGATAACTCCAACATTGTAAAGACCTTAGCATCCTCCTTTTCAATTCTAGAGCTCTTTCAAGCCTAGTGCCTCTTGGATCAAGAAGAAGTTCACCAGCACCGATTCTCTAAGAAAAATACTAGCACCAAAGATAGAGACACAGTGGGATATATTGCTACCCACAGAAAAGAAAGAAGAGGATGAAGAAGTAGAAAGTTCTTTCTACTCAGACTAATATTACTATCTTGGTGAATGTAGTAATCTTCAAGAAGAAGAAGAAGTCGTCTACACTGAGCAAGCCACTATACAAGATCTAGGGAGACAACAATTGGTATGTACTAGTATTCCTCCCAAAGAAATACCACAGCCAGCTTACCTTACTCAGTCAATCAATGGAAAGTTTTCTCAGTTTATAACCTTAAAAATTAATGGCAGACTAGTAGATGCCTAAACAAATATAGGAGCTTCTCTCTCCTTTGCTAAATCACAACTCATCTTTGACTGGAAGACATTGGATGAATCACTAGCTCATAAGAGCCTAGATGTCTAAGGGAACAGTTTCATCTGTAATAAATATAAACATCAGCAAACCCTTAGGATCCAAGATAAAATCTTCCAGTGTGATTTCTTTGCATTACATAGAATGCATGTAGATATTTTACTAGGTGGTGCCTTTATAGACAAATACTCACCCTATGGTCTACCATAAAGAGTATCATGTTTACTATAGAAAATGAAAGGCTTAGAATCCCTTGCCTCATTTATGCCACTAAACAATTTCCCAACTCCATGACTCAAAAACCTAAAATAATAATCCCTGTTGAAATACAAGGTATAGGTGAAAAAATCAAAACCACTATCTATTCTAATAACCCTCAACAGTTCTGGTTAAAATCTATGCCTGAAATGGATATCAAAATCATTGAAGGCAAACATATGAAATTTGGGAAAAAGATCCCAATACTGGCATAGGATTATGATGATATGGAACTCCAGATCAAAAAACTAGAAAGTAATAGTTTTATTGAAAAATCAACTTCTCCTTACTACTACTACGCATTCATGGTGAACAAGCACTCTGAGCTAAAGAGAAGAAAGAAAAGAATGGTCATTAATTATAGATCATTAAATGCCATTACTCAGTTGTTTCCATATCCAATCCCAGATAAAAGCTATCTCTTGGAGAAGGTAGAAACATGTAAATACTTCTCCTAGTTTGACTGTAAATCTAGCTTTTATCATATCAAAGTCAAAGAAGCCAATAGAGAAAAGACAACATTCAGCTTCCCTTTTGACCATTTCTAGTGGATAGTAATGCCTTTTGATTTGATGAATGCCCCTGCATTCTACCAAGCCCACATGGATAAAAAATTTCAAGGCACTTCTAACTTTCTGTGTGTGTACATAGATGACATACTAATATTCAGTAATTCTCTTACTAACCACTTTACTCATCTCTCTAGATTCTTTGAATTGGCACAAAATGCAGGAATAGTTTTGTCAGAAACAAAAAGTTAGTTATGAAAGACTGAATGCAATTTTATTGGAATGGCGGTCCAAGATTCAAAGCTACAAATCCAGCCACATATCAAAGAAAAGGTTATTAGTTTCCCAGAAAAACTTGACAAGCCCAAGCTCCAAGCATTTTTGGGATTATTAAATTACTTGAATAGCTTTTATCCTAACTCTGGTGAAGACAGGTTTTTGCTTCAAGAAATTCTCCAAAAGAAAAAACCATTCTAGTGGAAGGATGAACATACAGCCATAGTCCAAAAAATCAAATCCATGGTGGCATCACTTCTTAAACTTTACATCCCAAAATCTGACAAAATGCTTGTCTATACTGATGCCTCTGATATAGCATGGGGAGGAGTACTTGTTTGTAAATATGACAATAAAGAATTCATTTGTGAATTATCTAGTGGTGTTTTCAGTACTGATGTTCTCAAATGGATTTCTTCTAATAAAGAAATCTATGCTGTAAAGAAATGTCTTGAGAAGTTCATGTTAAAACTTCTCTATCTACCTCATTTTATTGTAAAAATTGATTACACTATATTTTTGACCTTTAAGGAAAAGGATCATGGTCAAAAAGATGGTCACGGTAAATATGTTATATGGCATGATTTCTTTAACCAGTTCAACTTTTCAATAGAACATATTAAAGGTACTAATAATATTATTACAAATTAGCTCAACTGTAATCCACCTACCACACTCATACATCAACCCATTCCTAGTTTCAATCCAACCAGAATATATAATTAGGGATTCACTTCTATGAATATCCTTGTTCAATAGCAAATCCTCCATGAAGGGTTGCATCTGATGTATACCCAAATTTCTTATGCAATAGGCCAAGATCTACAAATGTCTTCAATAGTGATGATACAAGAAAATCATCATCAAAATACTGGTGTTATCTTCATAGAAAGACTGAACTGTGAATTCTTATTCCACCAATTCACTGAACTCCTAAAGCATCCTTTATGGACATGGTTGATCAAAATCTGGTCTCCACACAATGAACATCTATATAGATGGATAACAAGATATGATCCACACCATATTCATGAAGAGGAAAACCATGATCAAGACACGATCGTACATACGATTATAAGAAGATAGCTAAAATAAGAATCTTACTTCTACATTACTCCCCACTATCATGCATGTGAAGCTGGACCCTAGCACTAGCATCTCTTTAGTATGTTCTAGTTAAGGTGTCTTTTTTAGCCTATAAGCGAAGATGACCTGCTGACTAAAGTGGAAGCAATGTTGGACCCACCAAGCTAGACATCCTCATCCAGCACATCCAATAGCATCTCCCTGTAGATTAACTTTCACATTGTAAATTATGATGGGACTTGAAACTACCTTGGCAAAGATTTCAGGCAAGACCTCCCAAAATACTATAAATAAGCCTCTCTACCAAAGAGTTCATATCAAAAAAAATCTAAGATTTTTTAGAAGTCTAGTAGCCTTGTTTCAAGAGTATGCTCTTCTCTTGCCCCTTTTGAAGGATCTTAAGAATCAAAAATTCAAATAAAAGTTTATAAGAGTGTAATAATTATTATGTGATAATAGTGAATTCATAGCCATTCGGCCCCTGCCTACTGTCATGGGTTTTTTCTAAAATATTGTAAATTAGAGGAAGCGTCTACTGACATAAAAATATTAATGATACCAATATTTCTACGTTAGTAGATGCTTCCTCTGATTTACAATATTTTACAAAAAACCCACAATAGTAGGCAGGGGCCAAATGACTATGGCTTCACTATTATCATACAATAATTATTACACTTTTATAAACACTTGTCTGAATTTTTTATTCTTAGGAACCTTCAAAATGGGCAAGAGAAGATCATACTCTTGAATCAAGGCTACTAGACTTCTAAGAAAGCTTATAAATTTTTTGATATAAAATCTCTGGTAAAGAGGCTTATTTATAGTATTTTAGGAGGTCCTGCCTGGAATCTTTGCCAAGGTGGTGTCAAGTCCCATCATAATTTATAGCATGAAAGTTAATCTACATGGAGATGCTATTGGATGTGCTGGATGAGGACATCTAGCTTGGTGGGTCCAACATTTCTTCCACTTTAGTCAATAGGTCATCTTTGCTTATAGGTTGAAAAAGACACCTTAGCTAGAACGTACTAGAGATATGTCAGTGTTGGGGTCTAGCTTCACATGCATGATAGCGGGGAGTGATGTAGAAGTAAGATTCCCATTCTAGCTATCTTCTTATGATCGTATATACAACTGTGTCTTGATCATGGTTCTCCTCTTCATGAATACAGTGCGGACCATATCTTGTTATCCATTTATACAGATGTTCATTATGCAGAGACCGGATTTTGATTAGCCATGTCCATAAAAGATTCTTTAGGAGTTTAGTGAACTGGTGGAATAAGAATTTGTTGTTCAGTCTTTCTATGAAGATAACACTAGTATTTTGATGATGATTTGCTTGTATCATCACTACTGAAGACATTTGTAGATCTTGGCCTACTGCATAAGAAATCTAGGTATACCTCAGATGCAACCCTTCATGGAGGATTTGCTCTTGAACAAGGATATTCATAGAAGTGAATCCCTGATTATATATTTTGGTTAGATTAAAACTAGGAATGGGTTGATGCATGAGTGTAGTAGGTGGATTACGACGGAGCCAATCTATAATAATATTATTGGTACCTTTAATATGTTCTACTAAATAGTTGAACTAGTTAAAGAAAGCTTGCCATCTAACATATTTATTGCGACCATCTTTTCGACCATGATCCTTTTCCTTAAAGGTCAAAAATTTAGTGCAATCAATTTTTACAATAAAATGAGGCAGATGGAGAAGTTTTAACATGAACTTCTCAAGACATTTCTTTACAGCGTATATTTCTTTATCAAAAGAAATCCATTTGAGAACATCAGTACTAAAAACACCACTAGAGAATTCACAAATGAACTCTTTATTATCATATTTACAAACAAGTACTCCTCCCCATGCTATATCGAAGGCATCAGTATAGACAAGCATTTTGTCAAATTTTGGGATGTAAAGCTTAGGAAGTGATGCCACTGTGGATTTGATTTTTTAGACTGCGGCTATATGTTCATCCTTCCACTAGAATGTTTTTTTCTTCTGGATAAGTTCTTGAAGTAGAAACCTGTCTTCACCAGAGTTAGGATAAAATCTATTCAAGTACTTTAATAATCCCAAAAATTCTTGGAGCTTGGGCTTGTTGATTTTTTCTAAGAAATTGATAACTTTTTCTTTGATATGTGGCTGGATTTGTAGCTTTGAATCTTGGACCACCATTCCAAGAAAATTGTGTTCAGTCTTGCATAACTAAATTTTTGTTTCTAATAAAACTATTCCTGCATTATGTGTCAATTCAAAGAATTTGGAGAGATGAGTAAAGTGGTCAATAAGAGAATTACTGAATATTAGTATGTCATCTATGTACACACATAGAAAGTTAGAAGTGCCTTGAAACTTTTTATCCATGTGGGCTTGGTAAAATGTAAGGGAATTCATCAAATCAAAAGGCATTACTATCCACTAGAAATGGCCAAAAGTGCAGCTAAATGTTGTCTTTTCTCTGTCAACTTATTTGACTCTGATCTGATAAAAGTTAGATTTACAGTCAAACTAGGAAAAGTATTTACATGTTGCTACCTTCTCTAATAGATAGCTTTTATCTGGGATTGGATATGGAAATGGTTGAGTAATGGCATGTAATTAATGACCATTCTTTTCTTTCCTCTCTTCTTCTTAGAGTGCTTGTTCACCATGAATGCGTAACAGTAGTAAGGAGAAGTTGATTTTTCAATAAAACCATTACTTTCCAATTATTTGATCTGGAGTTCCATATCATCATAATCCTATGATGGTATTGGGATCTTTTTCCCAATTTTCATATGCTTGCCTTCAATCATTTTGATATCTATTTCAGGAATAGATTTTAACCATAATTGTTGAGGGTTATCAAAATAGATAGTGGTTTTTATCTTTTCACCTATAGCTTGTATTTCAGTAGGGATTATTATTTCAAGTATTTGAGTCATGGAGCTAGGAAATTGTTTAGTGGCATAAATGAGGTGAGGAATTCTAAGCCTTTCATTTTCTATAGTAAACATAATACCTTTCTGGTAGAACCATAGGGTGAGTATCTATCTATAAAGGCACCACCTAGTAAAATATCTACAAGCATTCTATCTGATGCAAAGAAATCACACTGGAAGATTTTATCTAAGATCCTAAGGGTTTGTTGATGTTTATATTTATGACAGATGAAACTATTCGCTTGGACATCTAGACTCTTGATTCATCTAATGTCTTCTACTCATGGATGAGTTATGATTTAGAAAAGGAGAGAGAAGTTCTTATATCTATTTAGGCATCTACTAGTCTACCATTAATTTCTAAGATTATAAACTGTGCAAACTTTCCATTAATTAACTAAGGTAAGTTGGCTATGGTATTTCTAAGGGAGGAATACTAGTACATACCAATTTTTGTCTCCCTAGATCCTGTAAAGTGGCTTGCTCAGTGTAGATGACTTCTTCTTCTTCTTCTTCTTCTTCTTCTTCTTCTTCTTCTTCCTAAAGATTACTACATTCACTAGGACAGTAATCTTGGTCTGAGTAGAAAGAAATTTCTACTTCTTCATCCTCTTCTTTCTTTTCTATGGGTAGTAATATATCCCACTATGGCTCTATCTTTGGTGCTAGGATTTCTCTTGGATAATCAGTGTTGGTGAACTTGTTATTGATCCAAGAGGCACTAGGCTTGAAAGAGCTCTAGAATTGCAAAGGAGGATGTTGAGGTCTTTGCAATGTTGGAAGTATCTATGGCATTAAGGGATGTCTCCCTCTGGTTGATCCTTCTCCTCTAGAGTATCCTCTAGTTCAAGGTCTTGTTTCTCTTTTTGGAACCTCATGATGATGGCAAGACCAGGTTCCATGTGCTTCATATACAAGATATAAATTATCATGGTGCCGAGGTCAGTAACATGGTCATTACATGTTGGTAAGCAGTTATCCCAAGTCATTGGCTAATGATTCAAGAGCATCTACATCTTTTTTGTCTTCGAAGTCATCTTCAGGGAGATCATCTAGAATTGGTTCATAGATGTCATCCTGTAGGTAGAGATCTTCATTAGAATCAATGATATCCCACCACACTGTTGCATTGGAAGTAAAAATAGCTTTGACTACAAGATTCTTGAAAGTGCACTGAGTAGCAATATGGCTAGGTTTGTGATAGATGTAGCAAATAGGATGCTTAGATGAAGGACAGGCAGTGCGACGTTTCTTCAAGAAATGGTGAGGATGAGCATAGGAGTGCTTGTGAGGAAAAGAGTGACACTTGAAGGAAATATGTGTGTGATGTTGCTTCCATTATCTATGAGACTGTACAAAAGGTCAACAACCAAAAGGCGCTATATTTGGAAACACTAGAGTGATCTGAGAGGCTTGATGCTTAGTGAGCTTCTAGATAGATTTAGTCTCTGAGACTAGTTACATGGCCTATTGTCTAGCGAAATCTATAACATTAGAGAGGGATAAATCCATGATTGTTAGGCCTTTAAGATCAATATATGTGATGACTTTATCAATGAGATTATAAGGTAAATCATGTAGAAATTTGATCTTAATCTCAATAGCACTAAAGCTCTAGCATTCATATGCTAGTTCTCTAAACTATTTAGTAAATGCATCAAACTGCTTTAAATCACAAATCTCCATTTTAATTAACCATTTCTTGGATTCTAGTTCTCTATTTCTGATCGAAGGAGCAATTTCATTTATTAGTAAATGAAATAGGGCAGCTAAGGGATCAGGTTGATGGTGGGCACATGCATTATATTGTTCTTCTGTCATAGAATCCCACCATTTAGTAAAAATTCCCAAAAATAATTTTGAAGAAAATGCAGTGGTACCAACTGGATCCAAATGAGAGTTTATTGATATGACCCTCATGGAGTTACACTAGGAAGAAATCTCATTTAATGGATTTAATAAATCATCAATGTTGAGATACCAGGGCTATAGCTGGACATGTGTCCTTTGCATCAATGATGTACTGGGATGTTTTTTATGAGGTTTGAAACTAGCACCAAAATTAACCTCATAAGTAAAGGTAGGAAGTCTTGCCTCTACTTCTTGATCTTGCTTGACTAATCAGTCAAGACTATCTACTAATGCTGCAAGATTTGTGTCAATGGAAGACAATTGATTTAGCATACTTGTGCAAATCTGATTTGTATTGTCTTCAACTATAGTTAGTTTATCTAAACTATTATTGATGTATAAAACATCTTTACAAAGGTCATCTATATTTTTAGAGAGATGAGAATTAAATCTAGACACATAATTTCTATGTTTGAACTCATTTGATGGTTCAATGTCTCCTTGGAATGCTATAGAAAAATATTATACAAGTCCTTCAGCTTGCTTATACATTCCTTTATGTGGATGCCACCTTCCTCTTCTATACAAACTGACCTTATGTTCTATATATAATTTTAAATTATCTTCTCTAGGAAGATTCATTAATGTACAAGGTAATTGATCCTTAGGATCAGGTCCTTGATTAATTTCTTCATCTTCAATCAAGATGTGTCCTATCTTTACAACTCTTCATGAGGAAGAGGTTGAGGGTCTGGATGGTGAAAGAATAGAAGAATTTATAGACAAAGATCTGGGAAGAATATTTACAGTTCTACCATCACTTTTATGTATTGAGGCTTGACCCTTCATTTTAGGAGTAACATTTTTCAACCAGTCGAGCTTCCAATTAGAAGGTATTTCAATAGACTCTATATGGCCTTTCTAAAGTTGGACAGTACCACTAAGTCTTCTGGCATATGGTAGATTTTCAAGGATCTTTGGGTGGTTCGTATTGGTCATACTATACATAATAGAGATATTTATAGATGCATACTTAAATTCACCAAATGTATTCAAACCAAAAAAGGAGGTGAATAATCCCCAAAAATATAAAGAGCCAAACTTGACTTCTTTACATCCTTTGTCATGGACTGTGATAGAGAGGTTTGGATAAAACTCAAAACAAATAACTTCATCATTTAAATGACCAAGGCTTGATATTTGGCAGGCATGTCTAAAGCTTACTTGGCATCTATCACACAAAGCTAAGTATATAACAGGTTTAATATTAACAGGAATCAATGGAGTTATGTGGATTCTTATAAGACCAAAATGTATAAATTTTACATCTTCATGTGACTTGATATAGTTGATTTCAGGTTCAAGCAATAAAGATAGTAAATTTGTTTGTAAATTTATGTTGGGCTTATAACTAAGAGTCAATTCTACAAATTTGATTCTAGGCTTTACAAATGATAGATAGGTAGATTTATACACAAACTTATACTTAAGAAGTTTAGACTTCTTATAGACTTGTGAAGCTTTTATAGCCGGGGGTTTGTACAGGGTATTTTCCTTTTCATGATTTATTCAATAATTTCAATATCTGGGTAGTCAGATAATTGTTCTGGAATAAATGGAGGAAGTTCATATACTCCTTTGAGTTTAGATTCATTCATGATTTCTACTGTGGAAGATGTCTGGGATTTACCAAATTCTATTATGGAGAGATTTGGTTCTGGTAAGAGAGAAAAATCTGGTAAGAGAAACAAAGGTGCAGAGTAAAAAGGGCCTATGACAATGTAATAACGGCTAGGGACTCAATGAAATAATTTTCTCAAAGAATTTATCAAAGCAAAGAAACCCAAAAGTCAGTAACAAGAAATTCTTATAGGCATCACAGTAGTACTTGAGAGGCTCTAATACCAATATTTTTTAGGTCAAGTACCTTCATAGGGAAAATGGTTCATAGAGGTTTAAGTTACTAGTCTATTTCCACATCTTCTTCTGCAACTACACACAATGGTGGCCATTGATCTTCAAGGGTGACTGATATAGAAGGATTTGGGTCACTAATTCATACCACATATCATTAAAATTATATGGCAAACCTTATTCCTATGTTAGCAACTATGTTAGTAGGTTTCACACCTACATGATAACTAATTTCTTGAAAAACCACATCTATATTATTTCATAATTCTTATAGTCTCATTATTGTAGTCATCACCTTATCAGTAATGGTAGTTATTAATGTCACTACACTTTTCAGTTACAAAGTGCTTGTTACCAACTAGTATAATGGTTCAATCAATTCTTCATTATTTTGCTTTGCATAATAATATACACTTCCATTATTTATAGGTTAGTGAATATTGAGCCAAACCATAGAATGATATATTTAGGAATTATTTGATAGTAACATATGATCCCTTACATTATACATAACTTATCATAACTTTGTTGTAAAAGTTCTATATTTATTGTCATTTTTTAATTTATTTCTTGTTTCTTTATTGCATTGAAGTTTCATATTTTGTGTCATCTAGTAAATTGCTTCCACATATTAATTTTCTAATTTGCATTAAGTAGGTTTTCCATCAAGTCTCCTAGGCCCCATATCAAAATTTTAGTTTGGTTGTGTAAGTGAACTATAAGGATTATAGTCATCTACCCATGTGTCACAAATTCTATTGTGCGATTGAGGAAAAGAGTTATTATTTTATGCATAACATAAGATTAATTATTTCATCTTGGGCATGAGTGTTATCATGCATGGATCATGAAGTAAACTATGCCATATGGTAGAATTGTTATCATACATGGAGTGCATGTGTGTTGTGTGTGTGGAAATAAGGATTGCATAGATCAGTAAGTTTTGGTTATGTTTAAATAAGGTGTGTTCCTTGTGTCTTAATAAGAGTGTGTTCTCTATAGATTTATTGAAGTATGTACCCTATATGTTATTTTCAAATCATGTATAGCTTCTTATGTAATAATTATAAATCACATTGTTGTGTAGCTAACTCTCTAGGGACTATTTGTTTGAATTGAGCACTTCTTATTCTTTAAAATAGATTTACACATTCATGTAAATATCAAATAGTGTTAGAACTACATTTGACCTAGATTCTAAGCTTGGATTTGTACAAAACTCATCATAATGATATTGAATCATAGGAATAGGTATTTAGGGTCCATAGTTAAGGAGAATTTATTATAGGTTTAAAAACTCTTCCTAGAGATTATGGACCTTACTAGAGGCATACAATTATATTTGTGTTTGATGTTGCTTCTGGGTAAAAATTATCCATTATTAATCCATGCATGTGTGATGAATAACATTATGGAATGTTTATTGTATCCATTTGTCTTCATAACAAACTCACTTGAGATGATTAATGGTAATTGGTTGTAAAGTGTATTCTTATAGGCATATATGAATGTAATGTTTGATTATAATCACTCAATTGTATTAATTACGTATATGTGTATATTTTATATTAATGATAATTTAGTGTTATGTTATACATTATTATGAATTCTATTATTTGTTAACCTTAAATATAATTTCCATGTTTTTCTAGTTTTGTTGGGAGAAAATTTAAGGCATGAAATATGCATTTTCCAAAAAAAAACGTCAAAATTTTTCATGTTCCAATATTCTTCCACTTGAGCTTATTACATTTACCCTTGAAAACCCTTTAATTATTAAAATGTGATAAATACCAATTTCACAACCTAAAATTATTTTTGTCTTTGCTTGAGATCAATATGTTTATTATATCTCATGATGTTTTGTTCTAACTTTTATCACCCTTGTATATGCACTTCCCACATATATTTTACATAGTCCTCTACTTCAAAAATTTTTCCACTCAAATCACAAATGTTATGTAATTATGAAATACATATTAGACTAAAACCACATGATATTTTTAATGAATTCTCTGACTTTAATTGATTGAATTATTTTAAGTAATTATTTTGTGTTAAAATCAAACTTGATGTTTGGGATTTTATTCATCGCCCCATTTTCCCATCCATTTGTGGATGGTATGTTGAATTTAAACTAAACTAAGTGAAAAAAACTTCAAAAAATTCCACCAAAAATGACCAAAAAACTTGGTGTCTTTATCCAACACTATGACTACAAGAAATCCATGTAACCTCACAACTTCTTTGGAGAAAAAAATGAAAATGTCTATGGAATCACTAGTCTTATTACATGCAATGAAAAGTGCCATGTTTGAAAATATATAAATAATAATAAATATATATTTATTTCCATTTTTTTCCTTATAAACACAAGTATGAAATCCATTCTATTGTATTACCACAGTCTTTTTGGTATTAGAAATGCATTATAAAATCTTGCATTTTGAATTTTACCCTTAACATGTTAACATATTTTAAAACATCACACAAACTTATTCACATACACACTCATCTAGGGCCAATTTTATCTCTCACTAATATGTTCTAATATATTTTCCATGCCAAAATGCCTAGTTAATCATACACTATTTTTTTCTTATCAAATTTTCCCTCATTGATCTTTGAGGTACACACAAATGTTATCCTTTGAACGATAATCCAAAAATAAATCCAACCATGTATTTTAATACATTTTTTTATATCTAATAGTGTGTATCCCATACATATATAAAATATAAGTCCTCTTCATATGAATCTATTATATATTCAGCCCCAACATCCTCTATGATTATCTCATTCAACAAAATATATCTTCTACTTAATGCATCTACAACTCTATTAGACTTTCAATTTATATGATTAGAAAAATGAATAAATTTTAAATAATTTAACACATTTCATGTGTTTTTTCTTCAACTTACCTTGGTTTTTAATAAACTATTAAATTTATGATTCATGTATAAAACATACTCCTTCAGAAGCAATTAGTGTCTCCATTTCTTAAGACCTTGCACAATGGCATATAACTCTTGATCATATATTGATTAATTCTACTTCATATCATTGAAATAATCAATGGGTCTTCATTTTTTATGCAAAACTCAACCTATTATTTTCCCTCTAGCATCAGAATCAACTTGGAAAATATTTTTGAAGTCCAATAACGTTAACACTGGTTGTTTTTCAAAATATGAAAAGTGTTGTCAATTATAAAAATCCATTGGAATTATTTTCTATCACATCTCATTGTTTCAGCAATGGGTTAAAATAATCCACAAAATTTCATAATGAATGTCCTATAAAAATTATCTAATCTTTGAAGTCCTCTTTCTTTTAGCATGTTGTTTGGTGATGGCCATTAGGATATGTTTAGGGGCTATTTTTTGCCAATTGGCTATTTTTGACAAATTTATAAAATTTTAGATTCACCAATAAAAAAATTAGGAAAGTATTCACCAAAGTTTCTTATAAAATTGCCATAAAGTTTTTAAATTCACCAAAACATACATATATTAATATTAAATTATAAGTTATTACTTAAATTTTACCTATTGTAACTATGTTCCATAGTTTTAAATATAAAATTATTAACCTACAATTATAGACTTCTAAAAAATTCTCATTCCTCAAAAAATACTTTGATGGCCACTCCACAATGTCATTTACCTTTTCTAGATTCATCCTCAATCTATCATGTGAGACCACAAAACTTAAGTAAACTAGTTTATTCATCATAAAATTATACTTTTATGAGTTGACCATCAACACCTATTCATTCATTCTTTGGAACACTTTCCTCAAATACATTAATGATCCTCTTTTTTCTTACTTAAAATGAATATGTCATTTAAATAAACAATTAAAAACTTACCCAAATATAAATTTAACACTTCATTCATGATTCTCATGTATTTTCTCAGTGTATTTTTCAAATAAAATGGCATAACCAACCACTCATAAAAACCATAATTTATATTGGATGTGGCCTTCCACCCATCATCTTCTAAAATTATGATTTTATCTTTGTTAAATACCTTCTTTCATTTAAACAATACATCTATTCATCCATATGTTTCAATGTAAATTTATACTTGATTGTAATATTTTTTATGGCTCTAGAATCCATGCACATATTTCATTCTCCACCTTTCTTGGGTTTTAGCACTATTGAAACTACACATGGGATCAATCTTTCTCTTATCAGACCCTTCTCCACCTTTTTTGGGTTTTACCACTATTGAAACTACACATGCACTCAATCTTTTCTTATCAAACCCTTCTCCATAAACTATTTTACTTATCTCTTCACCTCTTCATTCTCCTGAGGCATAACTTTGTAAGCTACCTTGTTTGTATTATTAAATCTAGTTATCAAATCTAGAATAATTATCTTTATGGGTTACCATTAATCCATATGGAAAATCCTTATAATGATTTAAGAATATTCTCCAAAAAAATCATTCAATTCATGTATTATTTTATATGATTTGTCTTATTTCCCACCATGCATGGGTTTGGAATGAAATAAATGCATGCATCCTCTTTCTTCACCTCTTTCAAAAATCATTTTCTATAAATAATCAACACTTTAAGATGATTGTTTACTTCTTCCTCCATATATTTCAATGGGTTTTGTGTTTACTTATTCCATCCTTCATAAGGGTATAATTATTTTCTCTACCATTATGTATGAATTTACCTTAAAATTACAATGGTATACCTAAAAAACATGGCACGCATCTATGGCATAATGTCTCATGATACATCATTCCTTAATACACTTTGTATTTATTTTGATGTGTTTCTATTTTCATTCCAAGATTATATACCATTTTAATAGACAACATATTATTTGTGTTACTAACATCAATAATGATATTTCACCATTTACCTCCATATTTACAAATGGTTTAGAAAAGATTATTTGTTTACACTAGTTCATTTCATTCATGGTTGGTTTTAGCAACCCTCTCTTTATTATGAGATATTATCCTCGTTTCATTTCTTCCACATGATTGAGTGATGCAATGGTTTATTCATCTTCTTGTGAAATATGATTTCTAGCCTCGTTGTTGTTGTTGTTGTTGTTGTTGTTGTTGTTGTTGTTGTTGTTGTTGTTGTTGTTGTTGTTGTTATTATTATTATTATTATTATTATTATTATTATTATTATTATTATTATTATTATTATTATTATTTGGTGTTTTTTGGAACTCATCAACTATATGACCAACATCTCACTGTTAATACATTTACCCATGAAACCTCTACATTGTATCCTCTTCCTCTTAAAGGATGTGTTCTTCCCCCTAATGCATTATTATTATTTTTAGAAGTGTTAGCTTATCCCTCATTTTTATGTTATCCTCTTATGGTTTTTTCATGTCCTTTTCCCCTTAAAAATATCCTCTACCTCTTGTTGTATTTTTTAATTTCCCTAAAAAAGTTTTTCAACCTTCATATCACATTCATAGTTTTCTTTTACTAAACACAACTTTACCATTCAAAAATCATATTTTATGTAAATACAAATACCACTCACATACAATGAGATTTTTATTCATCATATTTAACTTGACTAGATTATATTATTATCTTTTGAAAATAATATTTGTAATCCTTTATACTCATGTATTTCTACCTTAAAATTTTTAATATCTTTAACAAACTCAGTTGATAATTAAAAGGTATAAAATTAGCCTTAAACTTTATAATAATTCTATCTTAATTATTGATTTTGTCATTGCCTCTTTTAACCCTTTCCAACTACACATGATCCCTCCATAAGGATGCATTTTACTTTAATTTTTTAAGGAAAGCTTCAATATTTATGGGTCCTCCATATGCTTATAATCAAAGTATTTTTTGTAGCTCCATGATCTAATCAATTAAATATTTAAGGAACAAAATTATTTATTAGATAGGAGTATCTTAAAAATGTCACTCAATAAGGTATCCTATCATTCCTAATCCAATTCTTTTATCTAAAATTTTGTGGATTTTCCTTCATCCTCACTCATATTTGTATATACTCCCTTATGTTTTGTTATATCCATAACACCCAATCAGGTTGTTATTCCTCTTAACATATCTTTCAAGTGTAAAAATATTTGTGTTATTCCTCCTCATCCAATAGGTACTCATTTTTGTGCCATATTTTACTCCTCACAACACTCACTCAATAATATAGAACACTTTAAAACTTGTAATAGATTCAATTGGATCCTTATACATTCAAGTATGTAGAACATAATTTTTTAACCCTAAATTAATATGGCTTAATACAATATAGGGTTAAGAATATATAAATAAATAAACAAAGGGGTGATAAACAAATCTATAGCATGCCAATTAATTTTCAAACTCATATAAATAATATTCTAAATTTAAATGCTAAGATATGTCAAAACTAGAAAGTACATATATTTATTGATATCATAATGAATTAGAAATAAGAATAATTAGTTGGTTTAATGTGCACATGTAGATCTGATATAGAATAGGTTGGAATTAGATTATATCTAAAATATAAATCAATGATTAGATTCTATAAAATAAAATATGTGACCTCAAACACTTGTATTAGATCTGGATAGTTGTGTTGACACTAGTGTCTGAGTTGGAGGCATGTGTCCAATCATAAAATATTGATTGGATATGAGTGCAACAACTTGGAGCCTTCAAGGTTTTTTGTCACCTTTTTCTAATGTTTTTGGATTATGTACATAGGTTGTCACTCTATATCAAATGATCATACCCTAGCTTCCTCACCCTTGGAGTGACTATGGGAAAAAGGGGTTAGTGGGAACATGGTGTTGAGTTACCCCAAGGACCCATCTATCAATGGGTGTTGCCTACATAACCAATAATCCAAAGAGGGCCTTAGACTTATGTAGTTATCCATTTCATGTTGTCTTGTGTGTGCATAAGGATACAATATTTAATAAGCAAGTACATATAGTGACATATCTTTTAACTTATAAAATATGGCTCATGGAATGATCCTTCAGTACATCAAACCTATAAATGGGCTGTCCCTCTGATTGATATTGAAATAGGAAAGATTAGGGAAGTTTTCCTCACTTGAATGCTTGATTAAATATATTTGGTAGGTTACCTTGTGAGTTTTATGTCTATGTTAGGTGAGGAATTAATGGGTATTGATATTGTATATATACCAATCCCATTTTTTAAATATATCACATTAGAGCACTTAGGCCAACCATAAAATATTATTCCTTATTTGGATCACTAAAATAAAAGTAGTGAAATTACACCTCTTTCTCTAACTTATAATGATTAAAATACATGCACTAATTCCCCTCCTATCTTGTTTGAATGGAAAAATTAAAATTCATGTGAAATTCCTTAGAAATTTATTATATACAATGCAATTTTTGGAGATATAGTTCAATTTCCAAGTACATTTCATTCATCTTCTTTCAAATTCAAGTCATATAAACCAAATAAAATCAAAATTCCATTAGATGACAAAATGAAAAATGTTGCATTAAATTTCTCTTTCTCACATGATAATGATAAACCAAAACTATAAAATAGTATTGTATTTTTCTATCCCTTCTTTGGAAAGTACAAATGAAAGTTAGAATTGCATCTTTCTTTATCTTATTGAAAATGAAGTAGATAATTTTTGTCACTCAATATTTAACCCTAGATATGTCTTTCAATCCTTCTCTAGATTGACTGAAACATTGGATTACCTCTAGGTCTATGGGTTTCCTATAGAAAATGTAAACCTCTAAGATTAAGGGATAACTCCTTCAATTAGTCTTTGATATCTTATCACCTACAATACTTGCTTGCTTAGATGAAAAGGGATATAAATAACACACAAAAGTAACCTTTTCTAATGAGGTGATACACCATATTGATATCCACTAGACCACCATACACTTGTACTATGAAAAATAACTTGTAGTACAAGTCTCAACATCCTAGATTGCTCTAACATAAGTGTTTCAAACATGGAGGTGATATGCATTGAACTTATCAAGGTGAGTGAATAAGAGGTAATATTATAGACACTAATTCTAATCTTACACTTATAGATACAAAAAAATATTATCTACACTTCATGTGAGTTACTAGAGGGAGAACTACTTGCACCAAACATGAAAGATCAAATAGAATACAAGGATAAATAATTATCACTTATAATTCCAAAATTCACTAATTCACACACTTAGACAAGAAATTTATGAGATCAAAACTAGATTATAAATTTTATTTCAAATTCAAATATAGTATTCAAACTAGCAAGGCTACACCATACCAATAGAATATTAGATACAAATGCCAAAATGGTTTTCATAAATAGATCATAGGAGAGGAGAGAGAAGAAGTGGACTTCAAGGGTCATAATTCCAAGTTTCAAGGCATGAAAACTAATTAAAACTTGAGGGAAAGAGGTCTAAATTATACCATGAAGTGATCTTGGACAAGTGTCCATCTAAAATATGATAGACACCTTCCCTCAATTTGGTGTAGAGACTTTTCATTGTCTTACTTAAACTACCTCTTGGTGATGAAGAGTCATTAGACTACTTAAAATTGACTCAATAAGTATTTGTCACATATTATTTGTCATGGGAGGCTGGAAATAAGATGTGATAGTCATCATATATCCCTCTAACTAATAGCCTTCTTCTTGACACTTGTGTTCACTGTTTATACTCACTTACTAGCCTCTTGGTTTCAATATTCACATTTATCATCAAGGTGACTAGTAGTTTCTTAATAATATGCATTGTAGAGGTGTTAGGACATTTTTTCATAACCCTTTTAATTTCCACTCCATCAGTTAGACCTTAAAAGGATCCAATTTCAGACCTCTCATCTTCTCACTAGGTAGTCACTTATTTTTTCATTATCTACAGAAGACTACCTGCAATGAAAATATTATCAGAGGAGTTTCTATGTTTCACTTGGGTGATATATTAGTATAGGGAGTTATAATAAATCCATATAAACCTCGCTTAATGAATTTCATCTACCAATTTTCCTTTGTACCTAGAAAACACATCAAAACCTATAAGAAACTCATATTTTGGTATGTTTGTACAAGTGATAGTACATAAAAAAAATGGATTTCATGGATTTTGGTTGATTTATAGATAATTTCAAGTCACTTTATTAACCAATTATCCATTTTTAGGTGTATCTCCAATTATTTCTTATCCATTGGGTTTGCATAAGGGTTTTGAGATGGTTTTAGGCCTCTTAGCTTATTAACATTGATTCATAAAGGTTAAAAATAAAACCCCTAAACCAATTCCACAAATCTTGAGTCCATAACCCAACTCAATTACCCCTAGCTACTTAATTTCTCATGCATAGTGTCTATATATATATGAGTAGTTGAATATGGCCCTCAGGCTCTTTATAATCATTTTGAGTAGGCTTAAAACCAAAATAGGCCAAATTCAACAATTTGAGATATTTATCTACAAACTGGTGGTTTTTTTATAATATCCACTCTCCTTTGAATTTCATTAAATATATTTGAATGATCATGTGGTCATGTGAAACAGGTAAAACACCCTAAAGATTTAGACCTAGATGTGTTTGACTATCTATGTAGCCAACTATGGGTAATCCAATGGATGTAAATACTATTAACACTATGTTAACATATACTTAAAAATTTTACATCCTTTCATATTCACTTAAGACTCTCCCTTCGTCCATTTCACTCTTCACATACTAAACCTGTAGTTATTTTGCTCATGGAGTGCCCTCTGTCTGAGAAAAAATGAAGTGCATCTCGCCTAATTTTCTATGAAAACTAATATTTTGGAGAGATTTATTAGGTCATGTAGACAATTTATACAAATTTTATATTTTAGATCACATCTTCAAATCTCTCAACACTCTAAAACCTAAACCTAGCTTCTCAAGCCTAGTGACTATGTAGAGTTTTGGGCTGACTAAGGGTTGAGGTTTAAAACCTAGTCTTTGATCTATATCTTTCATATGAGAATCATATTTAGATTTTTTTTATAGGTTTTAGTAAGTTTTAAATTTTTTCACCCACCTTATACCTTTTCCAACTTTTCAAACTACCTCTCTCTACTAGCTAGAACCAATATGCTATATGTATTGACTATGTCACCTATAGATGTGCATTAGGTAGAAGTTATGAGACCCCTATAGGTGCTCATTTGTGTGATAATAATACATTATATTCTCTTTATTCTATTTTAGATCATTAGGTCATCTAAAATCTGAATGAACATATATATTTTTAGACCATGCTTCTTGTCTCCATAATTAACACATTGTGGGTCTATAGTCAAATTGTAGATCTTGTTTGGAGATATGAGACCTTCCTATAGGTGAAGACATTTGCCTTGACACTATGTTCCCATTTTATGTTATATTGAAGTCACTAGTGTCATCTTTCACTCAAATATAGTTTCTTTTCCTTGATTCATATAACTATTGTGTCACTATTATGGTGTACGATCATTTTGGCTTCAAGAGTACTATAGCTTACTGAATGTCTATAATGAAAACTTGCCTAAATTGGGAGCTTATTTACATTATATTTTCTTGACCAAAAAACCACATTATTATTTCAATACATTTTATCTAGGCTTGGAATACAAGAGATAAGCTATTAGTCCTATCTAGACCTAAAGACACTTCACCATGGGATGAACTAGTGTATGGGATAAACCTCATCCAAAGAAGTTAATGTAAATTATATCAATTGCAAATTTATCAACCTATGATCATATACCTAGGTCTATATACATAAAATGGCCTCACCATTATCATAATGATACTCTCAATGCCCTTAGACCTAATTTAAGGTCACAATTGAGTTTAAACACCTTCATCTTAACACTCTTCTACCTCTTTTGGATTAAACTCAGACCACATTAGATATTGGTCTATAGGTCTATATGATATAAAACTATGTATGTTAAATTAGTTTTCACAAGCATTATATAACCCTTTGAATAACTTATTCCTACTATTTCCACCTTGAGAGCCTTCTCACAATCTTTAAACCTTCTTGTTTCATCAACATGACTAATCAAAGCTTAGTTCCACTTGATTATAGGTAGCAATCATAAGGAGATTTGATTGTGTGAAATTATGACTATAATATCCATCAATGTTAATATTGAGACTAAAACATCCAAGGATAAATTTATCACCATGAAATGAGATATTGAAAATAACATATCACCTTTGTTTTGAAGAGCAATACAATAAGATAAGCTTTTTAATTGATGAAACACTATCTATAGACTTTAATAGTGTTTTATATTAGAAAAATGAGATAGTAATTCTAACCTTTTCACCTTCACACATGAAAAATAATATGAATCCAAAATGAAAAGGAATAAAATTTCCTAAAAGTCCACCTGCAACACTTGATTTTCACATACCAATGTCATTAGATAGGAAAATTGAATCCATTAGGGATATGTAGGTAGTTTAGAGTCACCAACACTCTTGGTAATGTTTCATGAAGCATATATAAACAAAATTATAACTACGGATATGAATTTTTAGTACACAAAGACTAATTTCACCCACAAAGTTCACTATCTTGAACTCTACTCCTCTTGTATGTACCAAGTGGAAACTAGTTGACCTCTTTGACTTGTCCAAGAGAATAATGACAAAGAGAGAGATTAGTTTTTATAAATTTTGGGTCTATAAAAGCTTTATAAATATGTAATTAAATAATTGGGATATGAATATACCTCCCTAAAGTGGTCACACATGTTATAACTATACACAATCCATACAACTTGATTGAAACTCCTTTGTTTGTAGTTTATCTTCTTGAATTTACATTAAACCTATAATTAGTCAATTTTAAAATGGTTTATCTAACTATTCCTAACATTTGGGACATTTTATATCATTTTGAAACACTTATCTTCTTATAAAAACCATAAAATTTCATTAAATGACCTAAAAGGTGGCCTAAGATAACATAAGACTAACTTAGACAAAAATCATAAAGATAAAACATGTTATATGACCTAATTAAAGACAATGGGACCACTTCTCAACATAAAAGACCCTATGAAAAATTTAAATATGTAAGGGGTTGACCTAGTTTGACTTGGAGTCAAATTATTCAACATTTTGGTGATTTCTTAGGGGTAGCAAGCCATCTATGCTAAGGAACAGTTGCCTTCTCCTAAATATTGGGATATGAAGTCACCTATACAGTATTTTTGACACTGATAATCCTTTGAAATGACATCAAAACACACCAAAAAATAGGAAACAAACACACAAGACAACACATCAAAGCAAACACACTTGTGTTCCCAAGAACACTTAGGTAAAACACACATAACATAAGCAAAACACACTTATCATAGTATGTACAAGACCTCAAACACTTGAGGTGAATAAAAATTCACCACTGATACAATA
Source organism: Torreya grandis (assembly GCA_037957365.1). Lineage (NCBI taxonomy): Eukaryota > Viridiplantae > Streptophyta > Pinopsida > Cupressales > Taxaceae > Torreya > Torreya grandis. The sequence goes on along the minus strand of JARHVA010000599.1, from coordinate 68,143 downwards.
AGGGTCAAATACAATGCCTCTTACATCATTTTTATTCCAATAAAACATACCTTTATGTGATGCATACTTATTAATGAGAACTTACTTATGTAGATAGTCAAATGATTTACCATATTTAGACCTTGTACTAACTAAAAGTATGTCATTTCTATTTCTCATGAGTACTCCATCTAACTCTCCAAGAATCTTGTTTGAACTTGTAGCTTGCTTGACTTTTGTAATGTTTAATTGACACCTCTCAAATTAGACCTTTAGATTCATCAAAGTTATCTCAACTTCATCCTCTTCTAGAACATGATTCACTTGCCATATAGAACCCTAAATATTGTATTCTTTCTACTCCAACATGTCTAAAAGTTATTCAACTTTAGATTGATTTCTAGACTACTCCTCAAACACACACTTTTCTGCCTTAGCCTCACTAGATTAATTCATGATTGAATCCTTATTGACACTAGTTTGACACTCATTCTCATGATTGATAAGACACTCTCCTTCATTCTTAGGAGATTCATCAACAACCTTACTACCATATTCATGTTTCTTAGGAAGGGGAGTTGACTTACTCCATTATTCAAATTATTGATCTATGACATGGAACTATTGACATAGATCATCTTCATATTCATTATTGTCACATTCATGGGCTCTTTCATCTTGGTCAAGTAAAATATCATTATATTCCTTATTACCTTAATATACCATACTTTGAAAACCATCATCATCATGCATATGAATAAGGTAATTACCTTTAGCATCTTGTTGAAAAGGATTATCAATTCTTACATCAGAATGTTCATCACCTTCCTCATGGATGATGTATGCGCCAAGGTCATTATATTAAATGAAAATGTATGGATCATGTCCATAAGTTTCAGCACCATACTCATCTAGGAAAATTTCAAAGATACACTTAATTTTGGAGGATGTTTCATCATCCATAGCAAGCTCTTCTTGATCATTGATGATACAATTTAGATTAGAGTTTGCTTCTACATATGGCTCAATATGAAACTTAGATAATGGTAGTGTCTTAATAGTTACCTTTTCTCCATACCTTGTTTTAATGTCTAATAAGGACCAATCAACTGAGAAATAACCTCCTATCTTAGCAATGAAGTCCCTTGAGAGGCAGATAGTAAAGTGAGTAGGCAAATCAACTACCATTATATCTTTAAGGATAGGAAATCTTGGACAATCATGTAAGAAAACTCTCAAATATTTGATGAGCCCCACTAACTTATCTAGTTTCCCATCAATTTGTAACACTCCCTTGATATATCTTTCATATTTTAAACTCAACTTATATACCACAAGATTGAGGATAATTGAGGTACTTGACCCACTATCCATAATGCAATTATAAACAAACTTGTCTTCCATAATGAGTGAGGTATAAGGGTAGGGTCTTTTCAAATTTGATAGAGGGTTCAAAAATGTGGGTATGATAATTAGTGAGGGATACATTACCATGTATTGATGGTTAATGATTGATGTGGAATTGGGACAACTATTATTAAAGAAGTTTATTTTGACTAGGCATATAGAGCACTTCCCAAAGAGATATAGATGTTTTATCACTCTTCAAAGAATCAATAATATTTAAAAAAAGGAACACTCACATTTTATTTCATTATTTATGAAAAATAAGTGCCTTGATTTTGATGTAATAGATCACTTTGAATCACCTTTCCAACATTTTGATTTTGAAGAGGTGCAGAACTTATAAGGGATGTTACATTGCACTCATATCTTGATTCCTTGTAGGAGGGATATTTAAACTTGTGTCAAAATCATGGACATATCCCAAATCCTTGATCTTTTAAATTGTATTATATGTAAATAAGGTACCTTGGTTTAGGTAAAATGTGTCTTTTACTAGAAAAATTTCAAGGCTCACTCTTTGAGGCTACCATCCATCATTTGTTTTTATTTTCATGAAGTTCTCATCTTATATTATCAATTGAGGAGTAGGTCTTCTTTGTGTTACCAAATCTTGTCCTTCGCCTTCATTGGCTTCTATATATTTTCCTTTAGGTTTTCATTACTCTCCTTAAACCAATTTACTATGGACTAGAACCATAACTCTTATGTTGGAAGTAGAGGATGGATTATATGCATTGAGTGGCCTATTGAAGTTAGGCTAACCTTTCCCTCTCCATTGACCATATTGATAAGTTAAGAACCTATTTGATTTTTAAGGATAGGTATAGGGGTTTTTTTTAACTCCATATTACAAATTTATTTTCCTACCTTGAGCCTCAAAGGCTTTAGATCTTGCCTCCCAATCAATTGTATATTCTAACTTCTTTGGGGCAACTCTAAACTTGTTATTTAAACCTAGAATTGGAGAAACACTTGGAAAAATAGAAGAAATGTTAGGTATAATGGGCATAAATACTTTTGGAAGGAGTTTACCTGCTTGTATTAGACCATTATCAAATATAATGGCTATGTCATAAGCTTCAAGAAAGGTGTAACCACCCATAGACTATGACATGATGGCTATATCAATCCCAATATCCCTTAGGTGTGTAGGGAAAACAAACCTTATAGGGGGCTCATGGGAGGGGGAAGCCTATACCAATTTATTTGAAACCTCTCATTGAAGTCATGCATAGTTTCTGTAGGACCTCATTTAATTACATTTATTTGATGAATAAGTGGTGTGTGATCACTTTTGTCTTCAAACCTTTTGATTAACAACTCCCCAAAATCATCCCAAGTGGTGATACATCCTCCTGACAATGTCCTTTACCAGTCAAGCACTTTTCCCCTAAGAGAAATAAAAAGTAACATAATTGTAATTTTAACATCAATGACATTATGAAAGTTGTATAAGTTATAAATTTCCATTATATTCTCACTTGGGGTGATAGGACCCTTCCCATTAAAAGTGAGAACACTCTTGGTGGCATTGGGGGGAATATCATTATAGGCATTGCAGTGTATAGGATTATTAGTGTTAAAGGATAAGAAAGAATGTTTCCTAGCCATGTTGTCCTCAATTTCCTCTTCACTCTCTTGATATTTAGAGATTAAAAAGTCTTCTTGTTATTTAAAGGTCAAGATAGGCTGAGGATGTTGAACTTCAATAGGAAGTTCAAGTTGAGGGTGTAGATCTATAGGATAGTTTCCTCTACCAGTAGTTGACCTAGTAAGGACCATGAATTATGAACAAAAGGATTATAAAACATGTTTTACAACCAGATGTTACCTTTAGTGTATTCAAAAAATGTTGAGTAGAACATATGTATGTACCTATGATATTGTCAAGACCAATATTCACCTTGATAAAATGTACTTAAGATAATTATCCCACATGACAATTCAAAATTATTTTCACTCAAAATTACACCCAAGAGAGGTTTTTCAATCCTTATCTAGATTGATTGAAACATTGGATTACCTTTAGGCCTATGGGTTGCCTATATCAAAGGTAAACCTCTAGGTTTAAGGTCTAGCTCCATAGATTAGTCTTTGATAGCTTATCACCTACACTAATTACTTGCTTACATGAAAAGGGATAGAAAGAACAAAAAAGTAACTTATGATCATTAGGTGATACACCATATTGATCTCAACTAGACTACCATACACTTTCACTATGAAACATGACTCATAATACTAGTCTCAACATCCTAGATTGCTCTAACATAAGTATTTCAAACATGGAGGTAATATGCATTTAACTTCTCAAGGTGAGTGAATAAGAGGTTAATTTAAAGACATTAATGCTACTCCTTACACTTATAGATAGATAAATATATTTTTTACACTTCATGTGACCATCTATAGGGAGAACTACTTGCACCAAACATGAAAGAGTAAAGAGAATACAAGGATAGATAGTCATCACTTGTCATTCCACTATTCACTACTTCACACACTTAGACAAGAATTTTATGAGATCAAAACCATATTGGAAATAATTATTTCAAATTAAAATACAAAATTCAAACCATCATAGCTTCACCAACCAGGTGTGGATTAGATACAAATGCCAAAATAGCTTGCATAAATAGAGCATATGAGAGAAGAGAAAAGAAGTGAATTTAAAGGGTCATAATATCAAGTGTCAAGGCATTAAAACTAGTTAAAATTAAATTTAATGAGGTGTAAAATAGACCATGGAGTGATCTTGGACAAGTGTCCATATGAAATATGACACTTTCCCTCAATTTGGCATAGAGACTCTTCATTATCTTGCTTTAAACTACCTCTTGGTGATAAAGAGTCATTAGACTAATTAAAACCAACTTAGGAAGTCTTTGAAACATATTTTATATCATGGGAGGTTGGAAATAATATGTGAGAATAATTAGATATCCCTCTAAATGATAGCCTTCTTCTTGACACTTGTGTTCACTATTTATAGTCACTTACTATCCCTCTTGGCTTTAATCTTCACATTTGTCATCAAGGTGATTAGAAGTTTCTCAAAAATATGAATTATAGAGGTTTTAATACATTTTTTTAGAACCTATTTACTTTCCACTCCATCAATTAGATGTTAAAATATCCAATATCAGACCTCTCATCTTCTCACTAGGTAGTCACTTGCCTTTTCACTATTTGTCCAAGACTATCTACAATGAAAATATTAGCAGAGGAGTTTATATTATTCACTTAGGTGATAGATGAGTATAGAGAGTTAGGATAAGTCCATACTGACCTCCCTCAATGGATTTGATCTACCAATTCTCTTTTTTACCTAAAAACACATCAAAACCTATAAGAAACTTAAATTTTGGTTTATTTATACAAGTGATAGTATATATCAAATAGATGTCATAGAGACTGGGTGAGTTATAGATAGCTTCAAGTCACTTTCCTAACCAATTAACCACTTTTAGGTGTATCTCCAATCATTTCTTCTCCATCAGGTTTGCACAAGGGTTTTGAGAGGGTTTTATGTCTCTTAGCTTCTTAACATTGATTCATAAAGGTTAGACATCCAACCCATAAATCAATTACAAAAATATTGATTTTATGACCATCCTCAAATTCCCCTATATTCTTAAGGTCTCATCCATAGTGTCTATTCAAATATGAGCAGTTGAAGATGGCTCCCGAGCTCCTTCTGTTCTAAGTAGGCTTAAGACCAAATAGGCCAAATTGATCAATTTGAGTTATTTATATACAAATTTATGGTTTTTTTAGACTCTAAAATATCTTATTAAGGTCATAAAATATATTTTAAGGATCATGTATTCATTTGAAACAAGTAAAACACCCTGAGGGTTTAAGCCTAGTTCTAGGCTTAATAGGCCTAGATGTGTTTGGCTATGTATGTAGACACATGTGGGTAAACCAATAGATGTAAATCATTTTAACATTATTTTAACATCTAATTAAACTTTTTAAATCCTTTCATATTCAATCAAGACTCTCTCCTTCATCCATTTCACTCTTGACATACCAAACCTACTATTATCTTGCTCATGGAGTGCCCTCTATTTGAGGTAAAACAAAGAGAATATCCCCTATTTTTCTAGCCAAATTGATATTTTGGAGAGATTTATTAGGTTATAGATACCATATATATATATATATATATATATATATATATATATATATATATATGTATATATATATATATATATATATATATATATAAAAGGTTATATCACATCTTTAAATCTCTCAACACCCCAAAACCTAAAATTAGCTTCTCAAGCCTAGTGATTGTGCAGTGTTTTAGGTTGGTTATTGGTTGAGGTTTAAAATATAATATTTGCTATATATATTTAATATAATATTAATAAAAATATTTTTTGGATAGGTATTATTAGGTTTTAAATGTAATAACCCACATTATACCTTTTCCAACTTTTCAAACTGCCTCTTTCTACTAGCTAGAACTGGTCTGCTATTTGTACAAACTATGTCACCTATAGATATGTAATAGGTAGAAGTTAGGAGACCCCTATAGGTAATAATTTATGTGATAATAAAAAATTATATTTTTTTTATTCTCTCTAATATCATTGGTTCATCTCAAATCTAAATGAACATCTATATCTAAAAACCATGTTTATTGTCTCCCACAATCAACACAATGTGGGTCTACACTTAAACTGTAGATGTTGTTTGGGGATATGAGACCTTCCTATAGGTGAATATATTTTCACAAACACTATGTTTCCAATTTTAGGTTTTCCTAAAGTCACTATTGTCATATTTCACTAAAATAGAGTCACTTTTTCTTAAGTCATACAACCATTGTATCACTATTTTGTAGTAAGAGTAGTATAGTTTATTGAATGTCTAAAGTGAAAACTTTCTTCAATTGGGAACTTATTTACATTATATTTTATTTACTAAAAAAACACCTTATTATTTCAATACATTGTCTCGAGGCCTATACTATAAGAGAGAAGATACTAGGTCTGTCTAGACCTCAAGACACTTCACCATGGGATGACCTAGTGTATGGGCAAAACTTCATTTAGAGAAGTTAAGGTAAATTGTCTAAATTGCATCTTTCTCAACCTATAAACATGGACCTAGGTCTATCTTTATATAATGGCCTCAATTTCATCACAATGATACTCTTAATTCCCTTAGACCTGATTGAAGGTCTCAATTGAGTTAAAACGCCTTTATCTCAACACTCTTCTACCTCTTTTGGATTAAACTCAGGTTACTATTGAATATTGGCCTATAGGCCCATATGATATAGAACTAGTTATCTTGAATTGGTTTTCACAACATTTCTATAAACCTTTTAATAGATAAATCATACTATTTCCACCTTGAGAGTCTTCCCATAATCTTGAAACCTTCTTGTTTCATCCACATGACTGATCAAGGCTTAGTTCCACTTGATTGTAGGTAACAATCATAAGGAGCTCTAACTATGCACAATTAGGACTATATTATCTATCAATACTAATCTTGAGACTAAACCTTCAAAGGAGGAAATGATCACCATGAAATGAAATATTTAAAAAAACATATCACCTTTATTTTAAATACCAATATAGGAAGATAAGCTTTTCATTTGATGAAACACTATTTTTAGACTTTAATAGTGTCTTTTATTAGAAAAATGAGATAGTCCTACTAACCTTTTCACCTTCACACATTATAAATGAGTTTAATCCATCATGAAAATTAATAAATTTCCTAAAATTCCATGTACAACACTTTATTTTCATATACCAATGCCATCAGATAGGAAAACCTAAGCCATTAGGGATATGTAGGTAGTTTAGAGTCACCAATACTCTTAGCAATGGTTCATGAAGCACGAATCACCAAACATGTAAATATTTCCATGAAGATGGAGTACATAAAGACTAATTTCACCCACCAAGTACACTCTCCTGAACTCTACTCTTCCTATTTATACCAAGTGGAAATTGGTTGACCTCTTTGACTTGTCCAAGAAAGCAATGAGAGAGAGGTCAATTTTGATCAATTTTGGGTCTGTCAAAGCTCCCAAGCATTAAATTTAACTATGGGTATTTGAAGAGACCTCCCTAAATTGGTCACATGTTTTATAAGTGTACACAATCTATACAACTTTCTTGAACCTCTCTTCTTTATAGTTTATCTTCTTCAAACTATGTTAAACTTATAATTAGTCAATTTTAAAATGGTGTATCTATCTATTTCTAACATGTGAAACATTATATATACTTTTAAAATAATTTTATTCTTATTAAAATTATACTAGTTCATTAAAAGACCCAAAAGGTGGCCTAAGATGATATAGGACTAACTTAGACAAAGATGACAAAGATAAAACATGTTATATGACCTCATTAAAGACCATGGAACCAATTTTCAACATAGGAGACACTATGACAAATTTTAATATGTAAGGGGTTGACCTAATTTTATTTGGGGTCAAATTATTCAACAATAATGTTTCTCTTCCTCCCTCCTTCATAGTTTCCACTAAAAAAGAACATGTTTTTACAAGTGAAACTATTTCTCCTACTCATATTTTATGTCATGAAATTTAAATTAATGTAACACATGTAAATGATAATTATATCAACCTTTTTTCTATTCAAAATCATATGCTTTCCTCTTTTCTAATTATTTATAAACCATGTGATGATTCTATTTTAGAAGGTGACAAAAAATTATATCATTCCTATGTTTCATATGAATGGTAGTTAAAAACTTTTAAGAAAAATTCCAACATTTTTACCAATCTCTATTTGTGATATGTTATTTATCATGACTACCATGGGATATCTTCAACAACAAGTGAATACCCTTAAGTTTAAATTTTCCTCTCATTATGCTACCTTTGAGAATAATATATTAGAAGAATACCCTCTTACTTGAGATATTTATAAATATCCTTGTCCTTCAAACTTTATCATTCCTAAGTCATCCTCATTTAATGGTCAATGAGATCTTGATACTCATTTTAAATAATATACACACTCATTTCAATATTGGACTAAGGATGGATGCTTTCTATTAAAGGCTTTCCATCAAATTTTAGCTCAAGAGGCTATTGATTGGTTCTATAGCCTCCCAAATGGTTTCTTATCAATATTTAATAAACTTAAATATGTGTTATTATCCAATTTTCATCAATATACCTTACCTAAGAAACCATTTGATCATTTACATGTACTAACACAAAATGAGCATGAGTCCATTCAAGACTATGCTATTAGATTTAAGGATATATTGTATTCCTTAAATTACACCCCCTCAGATATGGAAGTGAAATTTATATTTAGTATGGGTCTTCTTTCTCCAATTAGATATAGAGAATTAAACAAGCCTTTTTATTCATTTGAAACCTTATACTGGGGTGTGCATAAATATGCACATGCTCTAATGAATACCAAAACTAAATTACCTATTTCTCCACATCAAGGCAAACAATGTCTTCAAAGAAAATAAGTGACCTAATAAGGGCCATGAACCACTTCAAAAACCTTATTTAGAATCATAAATACATAAAAAATAACAAATAGTAAAGATATATAACTAAGTAAAGGAACATACTTATAAAATACCTCTTGCAATTAAACCATATGCCTATATAAAAATGCAACCACTTCATTTTTATTGGTATCGAGATAGACCACATGATATATCACATACACTATTGGATAAATGGATGACAAAAATTCCTCATAATTATCATGAACCACCACATAGATTGGAAAAGGTTAAAGGATCACACTTTTTCACTTACCATGTTATAAATGGGCACCTCAATAATGATTTTTTTTCACTTGAGAACAATCTTACACATTTGGTAGATCAAGGACTTATTTCATTTCAAAATGATACATATAGACCCCTTTCCATAACTTATTCTATAATTTATTATAATAGGATTGATACATCCCATGTTGCACCTTTTAAGGAACACATGGACCATCGACCTCTACAGAAGATAACCACTAGTAGAATTCATTCTCCTAGTGTGTCCTTTAATAAGACTAATTTTTTACACACTGGTCCTACCAAGGAACCATTGGTCGATTAGGATCCCAATATATGGGAATATGGATAGGACATGCATACACAGAAAATTTTAGTGCCTAAACCAAAACATACAGATTCTTAAGATATTTCTATAGATACATCACATATAGTGATAGAATTAAAACTAGAAGTTACATTACCACTTGATTATTACAGTCAAGTATTCTTATTCCCAATTAGGTTTCATTAAATACTTTGATATGATTATTAATTCATTACCACTAAATTTTAAGTTTTATTAAATTGAAATATTTTATACTACCATGCAATTTATCATATTCAAATATCAATTTCATAAAACAAGTGAATGTAACATATACACAATGAATAAAGAACTAAAAGTACACATTCATATGAATAAAATATACCAAATAAAAACTTATCAAAACTCCATGATATAATTCCTAATTATACTATCACTATATGTAGATATCAAGAGTAGAAAAACATGTTCTTATTACTGCTACTTCAAAGAAACCACAGAGCATTCAGTGATGGGTTCCACAAACCTATGCTCCTTCAATTAATTCTTCATGACTGAAAATTCCTATTATGCATATACAAAGCATAACAAAGACTAAAACGATATATATTACACATATACATTCTCTTTGGTAGTATCACCAATTTATTACACCAAGTTCATAGTGGGGAGATACCTATGAACATCCTTTAGATGAGATCATAGGATAGTCTTATCTTTTCAAATATTCCAAAAAAATTAAAAATAAAAAAATATAAAAAATATATATTTTACATGTTCTATAATCTCCTTGGAATATATATTATTAGTTCCATGTTATTAAATATCATATCATCTATTTATATAAATATATATGTTTCACACATCTTTTGAGTGTGACATAGGCATACCTAGGCACATGATATATGCACTTTTGGATTTTGGACCTTCCCTCCACTCATGTCATTTGGATAATGGGGGAATCCAATACTTTAGTCATGATACATCTATGTTATATCTTTCTATGATCATATTTCATTATCATGTTTGACCTTATATACTTACACATGACTTTATCCATGCTTATATCTTTCTCAGTGTCCTTGTATGTTATGTACTTAACATTTTTTACTAACACATATATCCAAGAGCTAGCATGACATGTTTATGTTGGTTTCATATTTTTCATTCTTTCCATTTATGCACTTCTTTGATTGTTTTATCTTGTATTATACTTCTTGTTTAAGTATTAGAACATGCTCCATTGATTATGGCCCTCATTCTTATCTTTTCCTATTATGACATGTGCATATGTCATAGTTTTTAGTATGATCACATTTAAATATGTAATTTATTGATTTATGGACATTTTAATAGTTTGTGTCTCTTTTATTGTGTAACATTTGAACATGCCCCTTATTTTAGGTCTCCTTGGACCATTATCTTTTGATTTGATTTTGAGTGCTCCTATGTGTGTGCTTGATTGCTTCTTGAGCTTGTACTATTACTATTTAGACATTGTCATGATTCACATCATGCACCTTAGGAATTGATGTGATCATATGCTATGTACCTCATTATTACATCTACATAGACATTTTAATCCTATATGTCACATGATACATTCATATATTATACAATTATCTTATTCTTTTGAGGTAAGGTGATTACCAATTTCTAATTACCCTTACCTAAAAAAGGGGGCATATCAATTGGGTCATGTCATAGAGGAATGGATTTTACACTTTCACTATTTTATATTCTAGTGAGGGCATGCCAAAAAGGAATGGTTTCCACACTTATTTAGTACTCAATATTTTCATATTACAGTGGAGGCATGTTATGAAACTTGTTCTCCATACTTATACCAAATCTTAGTTTCATATTATATTGGGGGTGTGTCATGGGAAAATGTCTTCCACACTTAAATTTTTTGAAAATTAGACAAATTGTAAAATTATATGATTTAGATACACACTTGTGGTAGCATTATATATATTGGTACCACTATTATACCTAGGTTTCAGATTGAGACATATATGAGGTACATATTCCATGAAAAATGTCACCTTAAAATTATAAAATAAAATTAGCTTTTAGATTTCAAATACTTTTATGAACTTTAGCCTACACCAGGATAGACTTTTATGGCTATTATTAAGCCAATCTATTGTAGTATTTTGTTCACTTTTGGCAAGTTTGAGGTGATTACATCACTCAATATTACCAATTTTATGGGATGGAATGATCAAATCATCCACCCATACTAATTTTATAGTGTGATTTGACTTATATCACTTACGCTCACCAAATTATAAGTATGATTGGGTTGCATGGTAGAGCTAATCTTAATTTCTAGGTGGAAACACGTCTTTTATCCAAGGTTGGTGGCAAGTTGACCTCCAATATTTATACATATTTGCACTTGAAATTTTTAATATTTTCTTAATCTCAGCTTTAAAGATTCATAATAAATCATCTCTTCAAATCAAGTTTCCAAATGGCAAGATGGTTGCATCAATACATAGGTGTATTCCTACCATGATTTATTTACTTTAATCATTTCAAATTATTTCAATTTTAGATTATATGCACTGATTATATATTGTAACATGCTCTTGGTTATAATTTAGTCACCATAAAATCACTCAATTTGGATTCACATAAAGACAAGGTGTGTTATACACACTCGGGTACGTATTCCTTTTCCTTTAAACTAGAAATTTCATTACTAAATTAAATAGGAGAAATGTAAACACTAAATATGAATTATATATCACCTCAATATTGTATACTTTATAAGTACTTATCATGTCTATACCCTTCATTTCCTAAGAAATTCTTGCTACCAAAAAACTTGCATTTGCTAGCTTATCTCTTACTTTGACCATATGTTATTCTAATGCCTAGGATTTTGGTACTACTTAAAATTATATAAAAAAAATTATTATCATCCTCTACAAGTTTTGTACTTGCACCTATTTTTCAAATATTGGATAATTGCATCCCAATTAGATGCCTACATCGACTCTAGTGTCTTATGCCAAACTAAGTGTCCAGTACCCTAAAGTCATCAAATTTTTAAATGAAACATATCCCTATGGTTAGATTAAGCGATTTTATTTGATACAATTTCAAAATGGATTGATTTATATACAAAATCAACCTTCATTCATTCCTCACTTAGCACAAGCCTAAAAATCTCAAAAGGTAACTTACTAAAGGTACCTAATAAAACATTCAAGTGAGCAAAGCTCCCTATTCATTCCTATTTCAATATCAATCATAGCCTATATATAGGTATTAATTAATAAAGGAAAAATCAATGAACCACACTTTATATGTTATAATCTATATCATTTTATGTACTTATATATCACATATTGCATCTTGATACACACACACAAGCCAACACATATGGGATAACTGCATAAGTCTCATGCCCTCTTAAAACTAGTGGTTATAGAGATAGTGCCCATTAATATAGGGTTATTTAGGGTATCTCAACACTATGTTCCCATTAACCCATTTTTCCTATAATCACTCCAATGGTGAAAAAGTTAGGGTTTGATCATTTGACAAAGAGCAATAGCTTGTACACAAAATCTGAGCACACTAGAGTAAAGGCGATGAAAAACCTATAAGTTTCTAAGTTATCACATACATATATATATATATATATATATATATATATATATATATATATATATATATAATTAATATTATGTATTAGACACCTTATCTAAATCATATGGTAGCGTTGATGTAACCATCCAAATCTAATGTAAGCTTTTGAGGTTCTAGAATGTAAATTTCTAGAATTTGGAGATTGTTCCAAGATAATGATCTAGTCCACTTCTATCTTATTTCACCTACATCTTCATGTTCATATTAAACAAACCAAGTATTATTATTTATAATTCATTTAAATATCAATAAATAGCTTTAATTTTTATTTTTAACATATCTTAGTCTTACAAATTTAGAACATTATTTATATGAGTTTGTCAATTAATTATCCTACTATATATTTATTTATTACACTTGTGCTTATTAATTTATATATTATTAAACCTATACTATAATGATCCATCTCAATTTAGGGTTAAACAATGGCATGTCCCTACTAAATATAGAGAATTTGAGAACTAGTGTAAGTGTGGAGAACATATCTCCATAACATGCCCCCACTATAACTTGAAAACATTAAATATTGAATAAGTTTGAAAATCATACCTTTTTTTCATGCCCCCAATAAAATATAAAACTTTTAAGGTGTGAAATCCATGCCTCCATGACATTCCCCCATTTATATAGCCCCCAATTTGAGGTGAGAAGTATAAACTAGTAGTTACCTAACCTAAAAAAGATAAGATATCTATATAATATGTGTATGGATCATGTAGTATATAGAAGTAGCATGTCTAAGTAGATATAGAAATTAGATACATGGTATGTGATCACATCAAATCCTAAGATCCATGATGTAAATCATTTCAACTTATAGATATTAATAGTACAATCTCAATAAGAAATCCAACACAGACACACAAGATCACTTAAAATAAAATTAAAAGATAATGGTCCAATGAGACCTAAAACAAGGGGCATGTTCAAATGACACATAATTAAAGGGACATGACTTATTCAAATGTCCAAAAATCATTAAATTTAATAATAGAAAAACATAGGCATGGTAGCCACAATCAATGGAGCATATTCAAATGATTAAACAATAAATACAAGACAAGACACTCAAGAAAGTACATAAATAGAAATCATGGAACTTAAGCAACTAAAATAAACATATCATACTAGTCATAGATATATATTTTAGAAAAAAATATTAAGTACATAACATATCAAGTAAATTATGAAAGATATAAGCATGGATAAAGGCATAAGTAAGTATATAATATCAAACATGATAATGTAAATTATCATAAAATGATATAACATGGGTGTATCATGATCAAGGAAGTGGATACCACCAATTTATAAATGACATGAGTAGAGGAAAGGCCCAACATTTGAATGTTCCTAGATCATGTGCTTACGTATGCCTGTATCACACTCAAAAGATATGTGAAACACATGTATATATAGAAATATATGATATTATAGCTACTAACATGGAACTAACAACATATATTCCAAGAATCTAATATAACATGTAAATGTTGAAAATATTTTTAGTTTTTTTAATGTTTTTAATTTTTTTGTATTTTTGGAATATTGGAAAAAAATAAAAGACTAACGTATGATCTCATCCAAATGATTCTCATAGGTATCTTCCCAATATGAGCCTAGTATAACAAATTAGTGGTATTAATAAGGAGCATGGATATGTGTAATATCTATCACTATAGGATCTATAATGCTTTGTGTAAACATAATAGGACTCTATGATTTTGAAGAGACAATAGAAGGAATAAGGGTTCATGGAACCCATTGTTGAATGCTATGTGGTTTATTTGAAGTATAAGTAATATAAACATGTTTAGGTTCCTTGGATATATGCATAGGGTGGGTAGCAGATAAGGATTCTGTAGAATCCACTCCGTGTCTTTGATTTAATATTCTCTCAAGTATTGGTCACCTAGGAAATGGGATTGCCTATTACTTACCCTTTCACAGAGGATTAACCTTAGTAATTTTGATAATTAACTACCTAGGTATAAATTTATTATGTTTAAGTGGATGTTCATATAGAATTATAACAACTATAATTATCTTATTGGCATGAAAGTATTTAACACACCTATGCACTATAGAAGTTATTGTGTGTAGATTATATATCTAATTTCATCCCAATAAAAAAATAAAAAAACACTTGTGTAAGGGATAACAAAAGAGGTAGTGACCACATGTGTTGGCAAAATCTATAAAGGTAATTAAATCTCACCAAAAACTTATTGTGAGGTCTCATAGAATTATTTAACTGATTTAGTTGAAAATGTAATTCATTATTTGTATATCCTAAATGCATAATTAATGTTATGTTTCAAATTTTCTCACTTGTACCATTATCAATCATAACATTGTGTATAAGTTAGTGATCAAGGTATGATTGAATGAAGATTTAAGTCATCATCCATAATCTCACTATCATCAAAAGCAATATAAGTTCTATGTACCATAAGAGGTGTATGTTGTGTATAAGTACCAATAACCCCATATAATGGGTACCCATAATGTGATGGAGTGGGATATGCATTATATTTCATTTGTATTTTTGGTTCCTTCTTAAAATGGTGTTGTAAAGGATTGTTAAATATCTTATGATTCTAGTGATCACTAAGTTGTGAACCTAATTCCTTTGGAGGATCATCAAATGTAATGTTTTGTTCATTGATAAGGTCTTGGATCTTATACTTTAAGGTAAAACACCAATTCATAGAATGGCTTGGGCCTTGATTATAATCACAATAAGCATTATAATTGTATACTTTAGATAGAGGTCAACTCATATCAACCTCTAAAGGATGATGGAGAGATATGAGGTGACACTCCACAAGCCTCAAAATTAACAAAGCTAGAGATTCATGTACCATGTTATGAGCCTAATTTCTTTGGAGGATCACTAAATTTAATGTTTTGGTCATTGATAAGGTCTTGGATCTTATGATTCAAGGTAAAACATCAGTTCATAGAATGCCTTGGGCCTTGATTATAATCACAATAAGCATTAACATTATATACTTTGGATATAGGTTGACTCATATCATCCTCTAAAGGATGAAGGAGAGATATGATGTGACGCTCCACAAGTCTAAAAATTAATGAAGCTAGAGAATCATGTAATCATATAAATTGTCTCTTTGGTGCATTGGATAAGATAAGTTGATGATGTTTTTGTGACATTCCATTAATTGTGTTAGTTGTTTATTTTTTATGTTTAGTTGGTTTTACCTTATAACTTGGTTTGATAGTAAACTTGGTATTTGATGTAGTTGACGTGTTTGTTACATAAGTTTTTTCAATGAGATAATTTTCATTTCATGATTTTGAGCCATATGGCATAAGTCATTGAAAGATTTAAACTTTTTGAAAATAATGGACTCATGTAATGGGGCAATCAAAATTTGATTGAATATGTCTTGAATCTCTTTATATTTCTTTGTATTGGTCATTTTAACCAACACTACCTTGTACCTTAAGACATATTCATTGATAGTTCATTGGTTCCTTATTTGATTATTTTTAATTTGGGAATAGGAAACATTTTTGGTAATATTGAGAAAGAAATGTGCATAAAAATTAATCTTCAATAGTTTTGAATGTTTTTATTGATTCTATTGGTAAATCATAAACCACCTTAGATAAAATTACTTTAGGCCCTCTGGGAATAGTTTATTTAAAAAATTATCATTGGAGGCATAATCAGGGCATGCCACATAGAAAGATCAAATATGTTGTTTAGGATCACCCTTACCATCATAAAATGTGAAATTAGGTGCAAGAAAATATGTTGTAAATGGGTGAAAATATATCTTATGTGCAATAGGGTTATGTAACACCTCTTGTGAATCAATAACATAAATTTATTTCATAGAATTTTGTTCAATATTTGTAACCTTATCTTGAAAAACATTTATAGTTTGGACAAGACCTTGCACCTCTTAGTCATTAAGGTTTTAAGCTTTGAAAGTTATGAAAAAAAGGTGTACCCATATTTTGAGTGGATATAGGCATTGAAACCTATAATTGAGTTGAAATATTAATAGTTACCATGTAAGATATAGTAAAAGTAGGATTTGTTTTGGGGAACAAAGGTGTAAACACATATCCAATGCCCCCATTAGAAGTATGAAGTGGTGATGTACCTAAGGGGAGAATTATTTGTATATGGGGATGACCTATAGCTCTAATAGCATGATCAATAGATGGACCTACTTGTTCATCTACGCTTTTTGATTTTTTAGTTTATAAGATCGTTCTTAGAATCTCATCAAGATCATTGGGTTTTTATAGATGTAATACTAAAATATAGAAATATATTTCACTTGATCTTGGTCTATTTGTTAATTTTCATCATTTTCATTAGATTCATCATTTCTATGCTCAGAATTAGTTTCTATGATAAATTCTTTAGTATAT
Organism: Torreya grandis; assembly: GCA_037957365.1. NCBI lineage: Eukaryota > Viridiplantae > Streptophyta > Pinopsida > Cupressales > Taxaceae > Torreya > Torreya grandis. The sequence goes on along the minus strand of JARHVA010000599.1, from coordinate 50,607 downwards.
GGTTTAGTTTCCTTATTAGTGTCTTCATTAGGTGTAGGATGTGTTACTTCATTATTTGGATCCATATTATTTGGATAAGGAGGAATATCTAGGTGTTTGATGGAAACATCATCTAATCTAGGGTTTCACCTATGTTGCTTATAAATTATATATCAAAACTAAAAAAACACAACAATGAAAAATCTTAGAAGGCTAAATACCTTAGGATAAGTTAGGGTTTGCATAGAGAGATGGGTTCACCAAATGTTTAAACCTAAATTGAGATGGGTCAATATAGTATAGGGTTAATAATATAGAAATAAATAAACACAAGGGTGATAAATAGATCTATAATGGTACAATTAATTTTCAAAATCAAATAAATAATATTTTGAATTTAAATGTTGAGATATGCTAAAAATAGAAAGTACATCTATTGATTTCTATCATAATGAATCAAAATTAAGATTACTTATCTGGTTTACTATGCTCATGTTGATCTAATATAGAATATGATGGACTTATAATATATTTGGATTCTAGATCAATCATCATATTTTGTAAAATTACACTGTGACATTGGATGCTTTTGTTGGATCTAAACAGTTGCATCAATGCTAGTGTTTGAGTTTGATGTAGGTATATAGTAAAGAATATTTATTGGATCTAAGTGTGATCACCTAGAGCCTTATAGTTTTTCTCACATTTATTATGATGTATTTAAATCATGTGCACAAGTTATCACTCTAGGTCAAATGATCAAACCCTAGCTTCATCACCCTTGGAGTGATAGTGGGAAAAATGGTTAGTGGGAACATGGTGTCGAGCTACCACAAGTACCCATCTAATGGGTGTTTCATACATATTAAATACACTAAATCAATGAAATTTTTGTTAATTAAGTACATAGAGTGACCTATTTTATAACTTATAAAATATGCTTCATAGAATGCTCATTCAGTACATCAAACCTACAGATGGGTTATCCCTATGACTGATATTGAAATATAAAATAATAGGGAAGATTTACTCACTTGAATAATTTATTGAATTCCTTTGGTAATTTTTATTGTGATTTTATAGGTATGTGTGATATAATCTCAGATGTATTCTCTTTATACTCTCAATTGACCAAGTTTCTCAACTTTACTCTTGACTCAAACTCACTTATTATGATAATCATGGACTTTTTAGTCTTTATACATTTGAGAAACATGAAAATAAATCCAATAAATATTATAGGTTTTTAAAAAAAATCTTAAATAATTATAAATCACTTATTATAATGAAAAAACCAATTTAGATATTTGTTTTGAGAGAGTCTGTAAAACAGTCCAGTGCCCTGTTTAGACCTAAGGACCTAATTGGTACTCAAATAGGTCATATATTAAAATATGGATTTAAAATTTCAAATGATACTTAAAAAAGGTCTATACAAACATTTAAAACATTATTCAACCTAAAATTGGCATCTCAACCCCCAAAATTGAATAAATTGGACAATTTTTTCACTTCATTGTCAAGAAAACTCAAAACTTTGAGTTTTCAGTACACACAGTCAGCTTTTACGATATTCGTACACCTCATAAAAACTTAAAAAAACTTTAATATATTTAAAACCCATTTTTCCTAATTTTTCACAAAATTTGATATTTTTTCAAGGGTTAAAACTAATTTTATGACCCTTTTGTAACCTTAACCGTGTAACTAGGGTTTTCCTAAGTTTTAAGAACCCAAGAGCTAACTATTAATGGTTCATGGTGGGTAAAGCTTGTTTATTTAAATAAATTATTTTATGACTAACTATAATCCCCTATAAAAACACTTGAACACTCAAATTGAGACTATGTAAAAGATTCATCGACAAATATAGGGTAGAGAATAGGTTTTTTTAAACACAAAATAAGGTATGTATATAATAAAAAAAGGTTTGTGTGACCTTGATTTCAATTTATTTATTTGAATGATCTATAATAAAATCCAATAAGTATATATAACATCTAATACACACATTTTACTAACACTCCCTTTTTTTCATAAAATATGCAAAATATAGACTTATATAGTCACAGGTTGTCGTACATGAACCTTATTCATACTTTGTAACCAGAATATGAACAATTTAAAAATGTTTTAGGATTTTTCCTTGTGGATATTATATAATTTTTTTATTCTTACTTATCTTCTAGTTATTCAATGTTCCCATCAATGGATTTGTAACAAAACTCCAAAATATGCTCCTTTGACCTATCTTATTTGAGAAATACACACAACAAACAAGCTTAATCAAGCATATATAGTTATTTTAGATGATTTTTGACCTTCCTATATTTTAATTTGACTCATAATACATGTAATAACTTATATAACCAATGACACTTGTAATAATTTCTATAAACATGTCCTTTACCTGTGATTTTACAACTTAAACAATTTTTGTAATTTAAATTTGAAATTGGTGAGAAACCACCAATTGAGTTCTCTAAGATAATTCATCATCTCATAAGCACTCCAATTGAATAATTATGACCTAAATAACTCTTATAAACATCAATATACTTAATAATACACATTTACAATCTCAAACTTGTTCATATGGATGATGTTCCTACATCAATCCACCAAGGTACAAAAGAAGTTAACCATGTACTTGTTTGATGAGTTATTTTATATTAGTACCATAATTTTTGACTTGAGAAATAGTCATCCAAGTTTAATTTTCAATTGGATTTTCTTTCCATTTTATGAGGTACTAAAATTAGTCTTTTCCCCTTATTTTTTTTACCACTTTCATGTCCACAGTGATCTTTGATTGGTCTGGTGGCTTCCTTAGTAGTTGTTACCCCCAAAGAATGGTTTGATCAATCACATCAATAGCTATTTTTCCATTATTTTATCCTTACCTTTATGGATAAATATTAGAAACATTAAGTATAAGATAAATACAAATATCTTTATGAAGTTCTATTTTATATGCATTGGATGAAAACTTCCTAAGGACCTTACATGGCCCTATCTTTTTTAATTTCAATTCATTTCACTCCCCCCTTGGAGACATTTTTTTTCTCAAATGGGCTGAGATAAGATCCTCAACTTAAAATTGCATCTCTTTCCTCTTCAAATCTTTTTTTTTATTATATATACCTATAGTTATTTTAATTCTTTGTTTCACTTGCTCTTGTAGCTCTTCCATGGCTAATAAAAATTCCTTCCCTTCTACACTCCTTTCCTCTTAGAATAGATTTATGAATTCATAAATTCCCATAGGATTCATACCATAAACAATTTGAATATTACTTTTACCTTTAATCCTATTTGTCAAGTCATTATAAGAAAAGTATGCTTGTGTAAGTACTTGATCATTGTTTGGGGTGTTCACTTACCAAACTTCTTAAAATTTTCCCAAAACTTCTATTTATCTGTCAATTTGAGGACAATAGGAAAAACTAAAATTCAACTTTGTGTCAAGCTTATTCCAAAGAGTTCTCCAAAAATTACCTACAAATTTAGTGTCTCTATCTAAAATAATATTGTTAAGTAATCCATGCAACCTTACTATCTATTTAAATAACAGATCAGCTATATTATTTTCATCACTCACATTATAATAAGGTATGAAATGATCCATTTTATATAATATAGCTACAACCATAAAAATGGAATCATTACCTTTTTGTGTCTTGGGTAGGCGAAGAACAAAATCCATACTTATTGAGTCCCATGGTCTATCAAGAATAGGTAGGGGCTAATATAGGCCTATGATTTGAATTATTTCCTTAGCATACTAACAAATCCTACAATTTTCAACATATTTCTTCACATCATTTATCATATTTGGCCAATAATAGAATTCACTTACTTGATCTAGCATCTTGTCTTGTCTCAAATGACCTTCAAGACTCCCATTATGTTTTTCTTTGATAAGATTATATCTCATAGATCCTTTTGGGATACACAATTTTTTGCCTTTGAAGAAAATACCTTATTGAATCATATAATCTATCCAATGACTTCTATTTTGACTAGTTGTATCTTTACATACCTCATAAGATTATTTGAAATATGAATCCTCTTTGTATAAGTTATTGAGATCATCAAATCCCACAATCTTCAATTGCATTTCCTATAAAATTATAATTATTTATCTCAAAGAATCAGCAACCTTATTATTTTATCCACTTTTATGCTTTATCAAAAAATAAAAACTTTTTAAAAATTGTACCCATTTTGCATGTCTTTGATTTAACTTGTGTTGACTAGTTATGAACTGTAAACCATGATTATTAGTGAATATAAAAAACTCCTTAGGCATTAGATAATGCCTCCATTTATTCAATGCTTACACAATGGCATAGAATTCTTGATCATAGGCTAAATACTTTATTTCGGCTTCATTGAGCTATTCACTAAAATAAGCAATTGGATTACCTTATTGGCTTAGAACTATTGTAATAGTTGTCTCACTTGCATCACTTTCAACTTGAAACAATTTACTGAAATTAGGTAAGGCCAATATGGGTTTCTCTATAATTTTCTTTTTCAAAATATGAAAAAAAATATTGGCTTCATCATTCCACTTTAATGGTTTCTTGTTACCCTTAATAGTTTCTACCATAGGTGCACAAATAGTACTAAAACTCCTTATGAAATTTCTATAGAAACATACAATCCCATGAAAACTCCATATCTCAAATGGACTCTTAGGTGTAGGCCATTACACTTTTGCTTTTACCTTATCTTTGTCCATATTTAGTACTTATTGTGAGATACAAAGCCCAAATAGATTAGTTTAGTTTTCAAGATATTACATTTCTCAAGGTTTATCAATAACCTTTCTTCCTACAACTTCATTAAAACCATTCCCAAATGTTTAAGATGTTATTTTTTAAATCTAATAAAAAAATAGAATATCATCAAGGTACATAATAAAAAATTTACCTATGAATGACTTAAACACTTCATTCATAAATCTCTTGAAGGTGTTGGGAGCATTGCTTAAGCCAAATGCCATTACCAACCAATCATACAAACCATCATTGGTTTTGAAAGTCATTTTCATTTCATATCCTTCTCTAATTCTTATCTGATAATATCCAATTTTGAGATATATCTTAGAAAATTATTTAACACCACTAAGACAATCTAGTAAATCATCAATTCTAGGCAAAGTAAATCCATACCTTATTGTGATCTTATTAATAGCTCTTGAATCCATGCACATTCTCCAACCACCATCTTTATTTGGAGCTAACACTATAAGAATTGCACATGGACTTAAAATTTCTCTCACCAATCCTTTGTATAATAGCTCTTGCACCTACTTCTTAATCTCATCATTTTCCTTAGGATTCATTTTATATTCAGCTTTATTAGGAAAATTAGCACCAATAATCAGATATATATGATGACTTATACTCCTTTTATGAGGTAATTAATTTGGTAGATCATCTACTACAATATCTGTGCATTCATTTAACAAATCTTGAATATCTAAAGGTGATTCATCAAGCTTATTATAAGTTAAAACTATCTTAGGCTTACCAATAAGAGCACAGCTCAACTCTTTATTTTTTTAATGTATAAATTCTTTCCCACTAACCAATAATACCTTTGTGTCCTTTTTAATAGATGCATCACTCTCTCTTTGATAGGTGTAAGAACATGCTTCTTACCATCCTTCACAAATGTATAAGTATTGAGCTTAACATCATGGAAAACTTGTATATCATATTTCCATGATCTTCATAAGAGAATATGAAAAAATTGATTAGAATTATATCACACGTGATAGTATCTTTGTAACCCCCAATCTAAAATTCTAAATTATTTTATTCATTAACTAGAATTCGATGACTTTTTTGAAGCCAAGAAAATTTGTAAGGAGTAGGATGGCTCACCTTGTTCAATTGAAATTTGTTTACAATTTATATAGACACCAGATTATCAGTGTTGACACTATGAATGATCACTTGGTAGAATTTACCTTGGCCTTGCATGTAGTCCTAAAGAGTGTTTTCCTTTGAGGTATTTCCTTAAGCTATTTGGTTGGTTTTAGAAATATTCTCTTCATCAATAGTGATTCTCCTTCTTCTTGAGCATCCTCTTAGATAGAGGTATTTACACATTATTTTTATTCTATTTGAGTGATATGAGAGCTTCTTTAACTAATAGATGGATGTTATGGACATTCATATGATTTATGTCCATATTTGCCACTCTTGAAACACCTACCCCTGGATTCTCCACTTCTTCCTCTATAAAAAGGCATTCTTCCTCTAAAATGATACCTACCTCTTGAAGGTGATGTTTCTCTTTGAAATATATTGGTTTCTCCTTTATGATCTTGAGGTTAGTTCCTTCCTCCTTACTATCTTCTACCCCTATAGGGTTTATTTCTTCCTCTAACATGTGAAGGTTGATTTATTGCAAGTTTTTATTTTGGTTTTAAGGCATATTGATATTCCTCCTCAAATAATTTTGGAATAATAATAGTGATCTCATATTTTATGACAAATTTTATACCATTAAAATATCTTTCTACCTTCTCCAAGTCTTCCTTTATCTGGACAGCCCTTATAGTTAGCCTATAAAAAAGCCGTTGTATACTTTTTTACCATCATGTCTTTCTATTTCAGATTCTAAATTTGCTTGAAGAGGTTGATTTGATAATCCTTAGGCATGAATTTGTCTTTCAACCTTGACACCATTCTATCCCAACTAGTAATTTTTCCCTTTCCTTTCCTTCTCCTCTCTGTTTACACATATCCCACCATAGGGAGGCATGGCCTTTCAATTTTATCACTATAAATTTCACTTTATTTTATTATTAAAATTTTTTGTATTCAAAATATTTATCTAAGGCACTAATCTAGTCAATTAAAACTTTAAAATTAAAATTTCCATCATACATAGGTACATCTACCTTTGGTTTGGAGGTTGTTCCCACTATTGCCTTCACAAGCCTTTCTTCATGTCCTTATAGATATAATGCCAATGGTTCTTCTTTAGATCCTTCATATTCTCTATCAATTAAATCTAAAATATCCCTCCTCTCTTTTTTATAGTTCCATTTCCTCTATTCTAGTGTTTAAACTTATGATCTCTTCAAAAAATATTGCATTGGTCACTTATCTCCATGTTCTTCTTCTTGTTACAGCCCTTGCTACCATTATTTACCTTATTCATCTAATCCTGGACCTTTTCATTATGAAAAATACTATTTTTTTATACCAAATATGATACAATATCAAATGTATTCTCTTTAAACTCTCAATTGACCAACTTACTTGCTCAAATTTACTCTTGACTCAAACTGGCTTATTATGACAATCTGCACTTTTTAGTCTTTATGCATTTGAAAAACAAGAAATTAAAGCCAATGAATATTAGAGGGTTTTAAAAAAATTATTATACAATTAAAAATAACCTCTTACAATGACAAAACCAATCTAGATATTGATTTTGAGAGACAGTTTGTAAAACATTCTAGTGCCATGTTTAGACTTAGAGACCTAATTGGTACTCAAATAGGTCAAATCTTAAAATATGGATTTAAAATTTAAAATTAAACTTATAAAAAAAATTTAAAAAAATTAAAACATTATATAACCTTCACTTGCTTCTCAAGACCCAAAATTGAATAAATTAGACAATTTTCTCACTTCCATGTCAAGAAAACTCAAAATTATGAGTTTTGAGTGCACACAATCAGCTTATATGATGTCTATACACACCCTAAAAATTTTTAAAAACTTGAATTTATTAAAAAACCATATTATCTAACTTTTCAAAAAATTAGATAATTTTAAATGGCTAAAATTAATTGTACGACCCTTTTTGTAACCTTAACCCTATAACTAGAGTTTTTTTGAGTTTTAAGAACTTGAGAGTTAACTATTGATGGTTCATAGTGGGTAAAGATTTTTTATTAAAAAAATGATTATATTAAAAACTATAACCCCCTATAAAATTATTATAACACTCAAATTGAGACCATGTAAGAGATTCATCAACAAACAAGGGATTAAGAATAGGGTTTTTTAATGCAAAATAGGGTCTGTGTAAAATAAAAGAGGTCTGTGTGACCTTGAATTAAATTTATTTATTTTAATTGTCTCTAATATAATCCAATAATGATATACAAAATCTAATACACACTTTTTACTCAGAAAACACTCCATTTTTTCATAAAATATACAAAATATAGACTTATACAGTCACAAACTGTCATACATGAACCTTATTCATATTGTGTAACAAGAGTATGAATAATTTTGAAATGTTTTAGGATTTGACATTCTTTATGGATATCATATAAGTCTAGTTTCTTTCTTATCCTCTAGTGATTCACTATTCACATCAAGGAATGTGTCACAAAACTCCAAAATATGCTCCATTGACTTGTCTTTTTTGAGAAATACACACAACAAACAAGCTTAATCAAGCATACATAGTTATTTGAGATGATTTTTTACCTTATTATACTGTAACTATTGATGATCACCATTCCCCTATTCTCAAAATGGGGACCCTCCTTTATTCAATTTTCAAGAAAGCCTAAGATGTTAACCATATTAAACCATTTTACCACATGGGGAATTAATTGACTTTACCAATACTTGTGTGTCTACAATTTTTGGTTAATAATTCATTTTGAAATAAGGATTGATACTTAGAAATATTTTAATTATTTCAAGTCTTCTTTAGGTTGTATTTAGCAATGAATTATTGACCATGGATGGTTCACTAATGTGCAGACAAGTTTTTGCTAAGGAAACACAACCTATCTCTCTAATACACATAAACATAGCAAGATTCACTAGGTTTTTACTAAATTAACATTATTTTATGTTTAATGCATTTTCTCATAAAATTTTTACTTTAAACTTTTTTAAATTTGCCTAAGATGATAAATTATGTCTTCAAGAAGCTAACTTAGTTTCTTGCTTGACCTCATAGGATGTCAAATTAAAGTTGTGGTTTATGATTCCTCACAGAATGTCAAAGTTAAGATAATAGCCTAAAAGGATATATATCCACCTTTCCAATCCTCACAACATCTTAAAGATTCATCACATGTCATGCAAGGCATCTAGATCAAATCTACCAAGTCTATGATCTACATGGCAACATCTAGAGGGCTCATGAAAACCTAGCCCCTAAAATTCAAATCCCATAGATATGTGTTATGATATTATCCCCCATTAGTAAGCCCATCTAATCCAAGCCACCACACATTTCCCATGCATCTTTCCATAGTGAAAAATCCCACAAGATACCATCATGTCTCTCAATTGCAACCAACTAGACCAAAGTAACCTTATAGGGTTACGTGTGTCTCCCTTGGGTCCATCTAAGGTTACCATGTGTCCAATATACATTTCATACATCTAAATCTTGAATTATTTCATGAGATAGAAATGTATTTACACCCAAGCCATTTGATCAAGGTTTGATGATATATAGCTATCCGAGGTGCCTTTTGATAATGACACTTGGTATAAGAATAAGCAATATCCCATAAGAATGATGTGTGTCCCTTTTATGCTTACACAATGATTCCACATGTAATTCCTATACTATTTCTATTTGAGATCCATGAGATAACCTCTAAAATGGATGCATGTCTCCACCCAAGCCACCTGATTAGTGATAAGTTATCGATAGTTATCCAAAATCCTTCTAAGAGAGACACAATGCAAACAAAGTTATGATTACTCATGAGAGTGATGTGTGGCATTCTTGAAGCTAATCAGAATTGAATAGCACCACTTGAGATCTCACTACAAATTAAGAGATAACATATGGTGAGATATAGATGAGTCATCATGCGAAGCTATATTTCAAGAATCCATGAAGCACTCAAAAGTGTCTAGATTTTGAGCTAAATGCGTAGGTTAGTCAATATTTAGGACATGAGAGTACTTATATATATCTGAGGTGGAAGCCATGTGTCTGAAGTGGCAATATTTAGCTTTAAATCCAAAATTAATATCAAATCAAATTTAAATTAAAGTTAAGTCAAAGTTTTGTGTAATTAATTACTAAAAGTAATAGCTTAAAGATTATTTCAAATATATACAAGGTTGACAAGCTCACCATTAATACAGCATGAACTAGGATCACCACCAACATTAGATTAATCATAGCATTCATTAAAAAGGATATATAATTAAGGCTATTTTTATTTAAATTTTAAATCTATATATGTTTGTTATCTTTGTTTTTATGCTCTCATAGTTTGACAAAGCTCAAGCCGTTAGCAAATTGCACTCCTTACCACCATTATTGAAGCTTGAAAGTTGCATAAGGATACAAAATACATTGATTTATACCTAAATTATTGTAAATTACTGTACAATAAGGTAATTCTACTCCAAGTAATAAAATTCCTTTTGGGAATGATGACTTTCTATTTCAGAATGGTACTTTAATCATCTTTAAAGATACTAAATTTATTCCTGAGGCCATAGCATCTGGTGACATGAATTATAGTAGCATATGCTTTAATATAAAATCATATAGCACTATTAATGAGTATTAAACCATGCCTCACATAATCCAATTGTATTTTGATATCCTTGTCATCAATGCAGTCAGTCTCTACAATGCTATAGCTAAGCCAAAGGTTATGCCATGTGCTAACCTAGTTTATGATATTTTTGGGATGTCAAAGTGTGAAGACAAGGTAATTAAGTTAATATATCAAGGGATCCTAATTAATTTCATAATATTATCAATCTTTGAAAAATAATATGACCTTCCCTCACCATAGATAGAATATAATTAGGTCATCATCGATAATTGGTATGAAGTGCACTCCCCAGAGAAGGTCTTGGCTTCATTGGTGACTAACCCAATAAGAGCTATTTTAATGGATGATCAAGGTAACTTTCCCATCCAATAATTTAGACAAGGATTTATAATTGGCCTAATCCTCTTGAATAGAATATTTAGCAATCCACACATTGGCTATGTGGACATAAGGGTTATTTCATTGCTACAAATATTCCTAGAAGACTAGTAGATTTCCCCACTTAGATAAATTATCAACAATAAATTGGTGTATGTGATACAAGATAGTTAAAATAATGGTGCCCCCTTATTTATGATGAGCTACTTATTAGATTCCATCTATAAATATACTTAACTGGGTCAGATTTTATGGTCTCTTAGGTGTCAAGAGGTTGTGCCTCAACTCTTCTCTATGATGCATATTCATATATTTAGACACAATATAAGAGTAATTGTGGAAGATTTATTCCCAGTGGTTTATTGGTCAATTAATTAATTCAAGATGGAGAGGGTTTCCCCTAAAATTAGGCAGCCCTTGAGAGATATGGGTAGCTACTGGTTATACCTAGACTATATGGATATTAGAAAGAGGGAGTGTGGTGGCCACTCATAGACTGCCAAGGTTTGTGCCAATGAATATAGCTAAAGAAGAAATGGCCTATCAACTTCTACATGGAGTTTATAGTCTTTAAGAGTAATAATAAAATTTCCCCCATAATGTTCCTTACAAATTAGGGAGGACCAGGATTACCAAGTGGCATGATATTGTTGTAGTTGATAGGCATAGGGATTCATACCTATTATCTAAAGATGACTTCAAACCATGGGATCCCAATAACATCATTGTCAAGCATCTATTCAAATTCAAGAAAGATGTGGCAATGGAATATAAACATCAAGAATAATTCCTTGAGTGGATATATAGAGATGCTCTGAATAATGAGGTGGTGTTTAGGAATGTTACAAAGAAGAATATTGAAATAGAAATGAGACTAGATAGGGAGAATAAAAAGGAGGATATTGCTAAGTCTCAGCCACCAATAGTACATGGGAACATGTTTGATGCTAACTATGAGGAAGGGAAAGACAAATAATATTAAGATAACATTCTTCTTGTTAAGAATAGGCTAAATAGACCTCCATGACTTACCACTTCAAAACTTCAAGACTTACCTCCAATCTTTGAGCAAGGAGGATCTAGCAGTCAGCCTCACCCCTCACAAGGGTCCCCAATAATATTTGTATCTTTTATAGGAGCTATTATGGAAAGCCTAGGTCAACCTAACCCTACTGTTATTGACCTTGAGGAATTGGAACAACGCATTGATTTCTCCATGGAAGAAGTGTAGGATTTGGCTAGTAGAAACATTGAGAAGGTCCACAAGAGGAAAAGAAATCTCAAGACCACTATTTCTATTATTCCCACCAACACACCACAAGCTACCCTTGGATCATAATCTCTCAATGTAAGTGCCTCACCACTACATTCTTTTATAGTTGTAAGTGCATTTCAAACTAATTATGTTTTTACATTTTCTCCTCCCACCATTTTTCCCCCATTAGCTTTAGTACCATCATCAACTGCAATTGCCACTACTCAATCCTCAATTGATATTGCCCTAGGCTAACCTAGTGATTCCTTGGGATTTAATATCCTTCATTTCATTTCTCATTCCACTATAAATATTTCATCTTCATCAATCTCTCAATGCACTAGTGATAGTCAGGCTATTAGTTCTACTTCTTCTTAGGTAGCAACAACTAGTGAAACATTTGCTATTGGTTCCCCTACATTGGCAAGGCCATTAAAGCCCATTTTTAAAAAAATCACCTTCCCAAATATGCTTTTTATTTCATCCCCATTCAATATTTCTATGGTTTTAAAGGTGAGTGTGCCCCAAAAATTACCTTCATTTATTTTAAATATGAGCCTTATAAGAACTCTATTTAGAATACTTGGTCAAATAGACCCAAAAAACTTGTCACACATTCCTACTACATATCTAGCCTCTACCTCAATGAAACCACTTCCAACAAATTTAATGCCTAATTTTATCCCAAATTAGGTCACATATATTATACTATAAGCAAGACAAGAGAGACCTAAGGTAGTCCTCTCTACACCATAGATCAACATGAGATTTGATGCTACTATAGGTACAATGAAAAGAGAGGTGAGGAGGCAGGTTGAAGAGCCCCAGTCTAGCTCAATTGTGGCTCATAAAAGTGAAGATTCCCTATTCACTTTAATAAAAAAGAGGAAGGCTGGCCTAGGTGAAGTAGATGAGCATGTAGAGGACCCTACATCCATGGTCCAATAGAATATAGAATCCATAGTGGCTTTAATAAAAGGTTTGCAGTAGGAGATGAATATATTGAGGGAACAAACATTGCCTACAGTGCTAGAAAACACTATAGTCTAGGTAATTAATGCAATCATCAATGTCTTCAATTTATATAAGGTCATAAATAAAAATCAAGAATATGGGAATCTATAGTATAATGTGTTCATTAAATATGACAAACAACTTGCACTCTATGATGCCAAGTTGGTAAACCTAGCTAGAGTTTCATGGATAAATAAGTTCCTAGACCTTAAGGAATTGCCACTTGAAGACATCATCCTAGCACAGACCATAATGATGAATATAAGGAGAATATCTAAAAGGTGGCTAGAATAGGTTAAGGATGTAACTACATCCTTCTAAAAAATAGAGTTCAAAATTTCCCTCTTGTTAAAGTATGTTAGGTCACCAGGGTGACCAAACCTAATGGCATCTTCATGGATGACTAAGAATTTAGGGCTCAAATGAAGGTATTTATTAAAAAGTTCCAAAAATACATCTAATTCCAAGACTACCACTGAGGTGATGAACATTGTATATTTTTATAACCAAAGGCTAGAGAGAGCTAAGGCTATTAAAGAAGTATTGAGACTCATACTTGCAAATAATGGTTGGCTTATTCAAGAAATTCTTGACCTATTTTGGCTTATGATCTTGGATTTTGATCAAATTAACTGGAATTACTTAGAATGTATTAAAATTTTAGATAAGGGAAGAGGTATAGAAGCAAAGGAGGCAACAACAAGCACCTCAACAACCTCCTCTAGGGCCTTGAGGAATATTCAGCTTTATTTTGTAAATTCAAATTTAGAATATTCCATTGTAATATGTGGCATTTTAGCTATGGTTATTCAAAATCTAAAATCCACTTGGCTATATTTTGCATATTTAAATGGTCCCACTTGAAATCGTATAGGAAAATTTGAGGCCTATATATAGGGGTATTCCCCCTCATTCTAGAACAAGAACAATTGTTATAAAACTAATGCAAAAGAGCTAAGTATTTGTGAGATTGTCTAAATGCTTTGTTGTGTGTTTTGTAGTTTCTACTTCTCATGATTTTATAAATTTAATGGTTTATTTTTTACTAATAATCTGGTAATAATATCAATGTATGCATCTGTTGGTTTGATTTTAACACTAGGCTAATAAATCTATCAATTTGTGTGCTCTATTTCATATTATTTGTAGTTGAATGTGCTTATGCAATTTGATGTGAATAAGTAGATTTTGTACAACATTTGATTTCAGATATATGCATCTCCTTTCCTTTGAAGTCTCAATTATGTTTATTTGGTTTTGATTATTACACTAGGGTTGGTGAATTCTATTTTTACCTATTATTGTCATAGAAGTTAGAATAATTGACAAATTTGATCATCTAAAGCTAACTTTATTTTTAACCCTACCCTACTTACCTTTGGATCTACCCTATGAATCACTTTAGTTTATCTCATTCTATAAATATTTATGGTTTGTTTATGCTTGGTAAATAATTATAAAAATTTACAATAATTTCACAAAGATTATCAAGAAATAAAGTGTCAACTGCATATAACTTGTTGTCCCTATAGCAAGGTCTACTTGCAGATCTATAAGTGGTGGCCATATCTCTATTGTTTTTCTAATTTAAATAGTATTTGTGTAAAAAAATCAAGGCTTGAGTCTTCTAGGACTTAAAATTTATTTTATTACTTTCCTCCCATTCCCTAGTGATATAGGGAGCACATTAAGTGCATCAATAAGAAGGGAGAAGCTGGCACTAAAAAGAAGGCCCCTATGAAATTACTTTCATGAATCTTGGTGAAATTTTAGTTTAATTCATTAAATATATGATAATTTTTTCAAAGTACACAAATATTTTTAAATTAACACTAAAGATCTACATCTTTTTAATGAATCTTTGCATTCTTTGAAGGATCCCATCAAAGTTAGCATTTATTCATATAAATTTGGAAATTTTTCTATCTAAATTTGTGAAAAACCTTAAACATAGGTGAAATACCCCATTACTTAGGTATAGTGAAGGTTTTTTTTATAATCTTTTCACAGGTTGGTAGATAATTTGGATATTTGTGAGAATTTATGATTTGTTGGATCTCAAGAAATAAATGAGAAATACTAGTGAGAATTACAATAGAAATTACAACTTCTAGAGATATAATAGGCCATTCAATATGTCTAACAATAATAGTGATCCCCCCTTGAGCAAGTTTTCTAAGATCAACATTTGTGAGTTAGCCTTTCCCAACTGGTGTCGAGTGCACAATACTACCAGACATGTAGAATTAGACTGCATTGAATTCTTTCATGCATTTGAATCCATTTAGAGCCAAATGGAGGGGTTCAAGATGAATTATACTAATCAAAGTAATTTTAAAGGCTCTGATAATACCAATGATGCTTTTAGATCTCAAAAAATAGTCCTCATGGTTGAGACATGATTTTCCTAGTCAAGATGAAAATGATCCTAAAGATAATGTTGAGGAAGTGAATGCTTTCCAATAATACTAGAGGAGCAACTATGCCTTGAGAAGTAAAGGTCAAAACCCACCTCTAAAAACTTCCACCCTACCTAATAAAATAGATACACCTCCTGATGGTAGGACAAACAATAATCCTCCACCTCTAAAAGGTAAGGAGAGTTAGCTAACAATAGAAGTTATTTGCACAAGAAAGGTGGATATAACATAATGGAAGATATGAAAAAGATCAAGGCAAATATAAAACTGCATGAACTTATTCAAATCACTTAAAAATATGATTTTCTATTAAAATCATTGAATGAAAATATTAATTCTAGCAAAGCTAAATCAGCTCATGCAAACATGGTAATGTATAAGAGTAAGCATGAAAATCTACCATTTTATTTGCCTGTAAGGAAATTTGGTATGAATATTCATAATTTATTTCTAGATTATATTGATTCAACTAAAATTATGCATTTAGGAATTTGTGAAAATTTGGGATTAAACCCAATCAAATCAGAGAAGGTAGTGGTGCAACTGGACAAATCAAGAGTGAAAGTAGTGGGTGAATTGTTAAATATTCACATACAGCTCTCTCATGAACCCTAAATCTAACAGTTCATCGACATTAAAGTCATTTACATACCTAAGGATTATGAATTATTATTGATTCATGATTGGACTAAATCCCTGAATGGATATATATCCACTAATTATTCCCTCATGTAGTTATCTTGGCATGGGATTCCCAATCAAATCAGGATTGATCAAGAACCCAAAATGAAATACACAATCACTAAATATAATTTCAAGAAGGAAAAGGTAAATTACCAATCCTCTAAATTAGGTTTTTACACTTTTGAAACCACTAATGTTATTATAGATGATAAAGTGAAAGAAGAAAGCAAAGGTTTCTAGACATTGCACTTTGATGGTGCACAAGCTAAGCAAGGTTCTGGCATTAGAGTTGTTCTAAAAAATCCCAAAGGAAAATAATATCTAGATTCTAATATATTATAGTTCATTTGTACTAATAATTTAGAAAAATATGAAGCTCTTATTTTGGGAATTTAATTTGCAAGCAAACATAAGATAAAAAAAACTATTAGTCTATGGTGATTTAAAATCATTTGTTAATCAGGTCAGGAGCAGATATTAGTGTAAGCTTTCCTATCTAAGAAATTATAAATTTATATATTGGGATTTTATTGAGTATTTTGACTTATTTGATATTAATTCTCTACCTAGGGAGTAGAACCAATTAGTGGATGCTCTAGCTTCAATAGCAGTAAACTTGGTACCTCTAGAGCCTTTAAAATTGCAAGAGTTCATTATGGAAATAATTTCATGCCCCTCTATGATAGACAATATCACTCACTTCCAATTTTTTGATGATTATAAGTATATATTGACTTCATGTTAAATTATAACATATTCTAATCCCACATTTTGATGAATGGGATGAAAGTTCTGTAAAAAAATCAAAGGATAATGAGGATGGACTAATCTAACTCAAGGAGAACAAAATTCCTAAGGGCATGATATCCTTAGAAAAGATGTTTGACCTGGATAAATAAATAACTAAAGATAAACAACCAAAGGTAAGAGGAAAATACTATAAGCAAATCAACTTGGGAAATCCTAGAAACAAGAAAAATGTCAACATAGGTTAAGTTTGCACTGATGAAGAGTTGAAAGAATTCCAGACCATTTTAACCAAGTGTAAAGATGTCATTGCCTCATCATATGATGATCTTAAGACATTTTATACTAGTGTGATTACTCACACTATCCCCTTGAGAGAGACCTATAGACCATTTAGGAAAAGATAAAGGCAAGTGAATCTAGTGCTAGAACCACTAATTTATAAAGAAGTGAAGAAATTACTAGATTTAAGGACAATCTTTCCCATATGCACTTTACATGGGTTACAAATATTATACAATCTGAAAGAATAATGGAGAAATTAGATTCTATGTCAATTTTATAAACTTGAATTGATTTTTAGAGAAGGACAATTATCCCTTACCATCTTTGGATGAGGTCATTTAAATGGTGAGTGGGTTTGGGATGATGTCATTCCTTGATGATTTTTTAAGATACAACCAATTCCTAGTGAATAAGAAAGATAGAATGAAAATTGTCTTCACCACCAAGTGGGGTATGTTTACATACATATGAATGCCATTCGGATTGATCAATGAAGGGGAAACTTTCTAGTGAGTAATGGACCATGAATTCCAAGGATTAATAGGTAATTATATCATTATCTGCATGGATGATCTAATAGTTTTTTTCTAAAAATAGAGGTGATCACATGATGCATTTGGAATAGGTGTTGGAGAAGTATAGGAGATATGACATTTATTTAAACCCTAAAAAAAAGTATCTTCTATGTAACTGAAGGAAAAATTCTAGGACATATAATCACCTAAGAAAGTATGAATATTAACCTTGATGGGATAAACTCAATTTCAAAGGTATAAATCCCAAATAGAAAAAAACAGTTGAAATCTTTCTTTAGCCAGATTAATTTTGTAAGAAAATTTATCTCTGATTTTGTAGAGATCATAATACCACTCAACATGATGTTGAAGAAAGATGCAAAGATAGAATGGGATATTGAAATAAAGAAGGCATTTCAAGACATTAAGGATACTATTGTTTAAGCTCCTATTTTGATAAGTCCTAATTTTAGTAAAGACTTTTATATATACTCATTTACTTCTGATCACATTGTTGTCATTATCTTGACATAGAAAGAAGATGACAAATAACACCTTATAGAATTAATGAGAACCAACTTGAAGAATGTCAAACTTAACTATCCTATTCTATATAAACAAGCCTATGCTTTGGTGAAGGCCATCAAGAATTTTAGATACTACATCCTAAAGAATAAGATGTATGCCATGGTGTTTGATCTGACTTTCAAGTTGATGCTAGGACAAAATGAACTTGGAGAATGAAGATGGAAGTGGATGGCCAAACTCCAAGAATATGATATAGAAATAAAATTTGCTAAGTTATTTAGAAGCCAAGGTCTAATCTAGATTATTATAAATATTGATCCATGCATTGTCATTTTATAGGTTGGAATAGGTCAAGTGTCTAATGATGATTGGTACAAGGATAATGTTCACTATTTATTATACAAAGTGTGTCCCCCACACCTTAAAAGGGAGTAGAAATGGGCCCTTAGGATAACATCATCTCATTTTATGGTTAAAAGGGGAGTCTTCTATAGGAAAAATTATGAGGGGATATATCTAAGGTATGTTTCTAGAGCTAAAGCCATGGAAATCATGAACAATTTCCATGACAAATTGGGAATTAGTCACCCTTCAGGGTGTACCAAGCATACAAGATATTGAGAGCAGTCTACTATTGGCCAACTATATTCAAAGATGTCCATGCTTATATGTGAATGTGTCATCAATGTTAAGTGTTTGATCAATGAGAGATAAAGGCAACCATGTCTTTGTAAATGGTGATTAAAATGAATCCATTTGCATAAAGAGGACTCGACTTCATAGGAGTGATCAATCCTAACTGCTCAATAGGGCATAAATTTATACTCACTACTATAGATTATTACACTAGGTAGACTAAAGTAGTGGCCACCAAAAATAGTAGAGTAATTAACATCATCAAATTTATAGAATAAAATATCATCACTCAGTTTGGGACACCCTTGTCTTTATTATGTGATAATGGCTCAGCCTTTATGATAGTCAAATTCACTGAATGGGCATATGACAATAAAATAGTCATCAAGTATGCTTTAAACTATTACCCTCAGGGTAATGGAGTTGCATAATCTACCAACAAAAAATTGATGAATGCCATCAATAAATTTGGAGAGAAAAAACCTAGAGAATGGTAGTCCCTACTAAATTATGCTTTATGGGCTGATAGATCGAGATACAAATAAGCACTCAAGGAATCCCCATTCATACTAATCTATGGGTAGCAACTTATTTTTCTTATCACACTAAATTTTCCCACCTATGAATTCATGGTTGATTATATGGAAGATTATGAAAGAGTACAATCCTAAATAGTGAACATTATCCAAACGAAAGATGCCAAAGATGAAGCATTGAATAATTTCAACAAGCATCAAGATGTTGTAAAGAGATGGTTTGATAAATAAGCCAAGGTTAAACCATTCCACATATCAGATAGTCCTATTATGGGATAAGTCCCATAAGAAGAAGGAATAACATGACAAGTTTACTTATCTCTAGATTGGACCATATCAAGTGGTAAAAATATTGGGCAAAAATTCATTCAAGATCAAAGACCTACAAGGGAATGACTTAACCTTGTTAGTCAATGGGTGGTACATGAAACATTATTTCTCCATCACTATGTCACAAAGTCCAAAAGGATATTAAGCTTGTTTAAAGTTAGAGTGGGTAGGATTAGAGTAGTTTCCTTTCTTTCTTTCTTTCCTATTATGTTTTTTCTCACTTCCCATTTGTTGTTTGTTTTTTGTTGTGTTTTTTAGCTTAGTAATAAGTCCTTTAGACAAGAATTCATTGGCTTGATCTATGTTAGTCAAGTCCTAAAAGTGGGAAGAAGGGATTTATGGTTTTAAATATCAATTGTCCAAAGTTTGGAAACCTCTAGCAATGTTTCAATTTATAAAAGATGGGTGGGGTTAATTAGACATTAGTTTTCTCATGAAAATCTTGAGTCATTTTAAGGTTGTAATATGGTTTAGATGAATGAAAATTTGTTTGAACTAGAGTTTGAATCTATGTGGACCATCATACTATCAATTAGATTCACCAAGTAAATTACCTAGGTAGAACTTGATATCTAAAAGTGAATTACGTCTAGACTGTGTCTTGACAAAACCTTACACTTGGCTAATTTTGGTTCCCAGCCATTCTATTTTATGAATGTAGATATAAAAAAATGAAACACCATGAAGTGAAATCATAAAATTCCTTTCAGATTCCATGAATGGTGTAATAGGCAATCTCTATCAGGGCTATGGACACCTAGCTAGTAGTAGAGCAAGGCCCCAAAGTGAAACCAAAGGTATCTCTGTCAGGGATATGGATGCATGGTTTTTAGCAGATTAATGCCCAAACCATCCTCAACTAAGAAAAGTATAATTATATAAAATCTAAATAATTTTTAAGTCATTTCATGTTTGATGTCTAAAAACTTGAAATTTGTCATTTCTAAACCCATTGGTAATGGTTAAGGAACCTCAAATCACACACATAGTATGATTTTCTACAAGGTTTAAACACTATTTCAACCTTGTGGGATTTCATTAGTTCTAAAAAATAGTTTTGATACTAACTAAAGATCATAATGAGATCACTATTTTTTTATTCATCTTTGAATAGAATATCTGGATTCTGACATTTTTCAATGTTTCCCCATAGATATCACCATTTGTTGATGATCAACATTCCCCTATTCTCAAAATGGGGACCCTCCTTTCTTCAATTTTCAAGAAATCCCAAGATGCTAAGCATACTAAACAACTTGACCACATGGGGAATTAATTAAATCTACCAATACTTTTGCTTATATATTTTTTTGTTAATCATTCATTTTGAAATAAGGATTGATACTTAGAAATATTTAAACTATTGCAAGTCTTCTTCAGGTTTTATTCAGTAATGAATTATTGACCATGGATGGTTCAATGATGTGTAGATAGGATTTTCCTAAGGAAGTGTGACCTGGATCTCTAATAGACATAAACATAATAAGCTTCACTATGGTTTTGTTGATTGACATTATGTTGTGTTTTCTTGGGTGAATATTTTTTCACCAGCTAACTGATGGGAAAATAGGTTGTTTTAACCACAGCATAAGGAGATTGATCAGCCAAATGTGTAGGTCTGTCATGTCAAAAGGGGACAAATCTCTCCTTTCATCAAGAGGAGGTTTCCTATAAATATAAGGTACTATATATTATATATCTATACTATAAATGAGCTGAAAATAATACTCAGGGTAGGGTAACACCATCCATCTCTCTTTTTTTAGAGATGATGTTCACAGACATAGGAGAATTCTAGTGAAAACAATAAAGGCACTTCTCTTCTTTTAGAAGTGGTCTGTAGCAAACAATAGGAATTCTTTTTGGTAGGTAACTGATAAGTAAATTTAATAGGGTGTAATAACCAGTAGAGTGAGATGTAGCACAAAGTCTCCACCTCAACTACCAAAGAGTGAAATACAAAGGACAATGGGGGCACAAATTCATCCCAAGATCCTTTACATAGAAACAAACTGAAAACACACACACTAAAGACAATTGTGGCAGCAAAAAGTCTCTCCACAGTTGGCTTCAAGACACCTTGATTACTTCCACTAGTTCTGCTTGTTAAATTAAATGGACAAGAATACATTTAGGAAATAGACATAAGAATAGTTGCCTCAACAACACAAGCTATTCCAACACAAAGTTTGAAAGGTCACTTGTTTTCTCATTCAAATAAATAAATATGATTAACAATCTGAGCTCAAAGTCTTAATAATGCCTTTCAATTTGGGCAGATTTTTGTTTCTGATAACAATATGATCTCCTTTGCATAAAATAAGAGATTACAATATATAGAAACCAAGAAAGACTTGGCACTTTGTTTCATGGAATGGCCCATGCTGCATTCAATGCCTTGAATGCATTTCTAGTTTTGTTAAGGGGCCATGCCAGAATAGGGCATCGGCCTTAACTATGGCATGTCAATTCATCTCAAATGTCTCCTGGAAAGTATAGTCCACCTGGTCCTCTTCTTGATATTTGTGTAGTTGTCCACTTTAACGTTACTTGATGGAGAAAAATAGGCCATATCCTTGAGTGTTCATGCTCTCTGATGTCCACCTGGTAGACTATTTCACTAACTATAAATAACTCTTACATAGATATTTTTGGTCTTTCCATTTTGTTACCTCTTCTCTTAATGCATTTTATCTCTTCCTCATGATCTAAGCTCTCAGGCTATCTCTTTAGCTGGTCGCTAAGTTTATTTTTAGGTTTCATGCCATATTTCAAAATAAACAGACATTTTATTACCTTGAATTTGACATATGTGGGGACATCACTAGTCACTTGAACTACTTTGAACCTTGAACCTTTGAACCTTTGAGGTGCATTAGTTTAATGGTTCAATGGTTTGGGTGGTCCTATCATCTCCTTGGTTCAATCACCTTCTTTCTTCTTTGGTTGAACCATCTCTTTGAACTTGTCTATGGAATCTTCCACTTCCTTCCTTCACTCAAAGCTCCCTTTCAAAATTTGAAATTACTTGAACCTTTGAACTTTTGAACTTTGAACCATTTTGGTTCAAAGTTTAATGGTTCATTCTCTTTCTCAGAATCCTTTGGTCCTTTGAAGTTTCTAGATCCTTTTCTTTTCTGTTGAACTTGTTGAACTTTTGAACTTTGAACCATTTTGGTTCAAGGTTTAATCAATTCAACCTTTCTTTCTTAGCTCTTCGAATCCTTTGTTCTTCTAAGTCTTTCAAATTTTATTGAACTTGTTGAACTTTGAAACTTTGAACCATTTTTGGTTCAAGGTTCAACGGTTCAACGGGTTAAATCTTTCTTATTCAAAGTCTTCTTTTGTTTAAGTCTTTTGATCTTATTAAACTCATTGAATCTTTGAACTCCTTGAACTCTTTTGGTTTAAGGTTCAATGGTTCAATGGTTTAATCTTTAATCTTTGAATCCTTCTTTTCTTTAAGTCCACTAAACTTATTAAACATTTGAACCTTACCGAAGTTCTTAACTCTTTAATTCTGCCGATGTCATTGAACCTTTGAACCCGTTGAACATTTGAACCTTTGGAGGTGGGGTTCAATGGCTCAATGGTTCAATGGTTCAATATTTTGTTTGAAGCCCACCGATAAGTCTTTTGAAAGATATTCAGTGTTGAACCAACCTTGAAATGCCTAAGTGTTGAGAACTTATTTCTTTGTGATATCTTGTTTGTTGAAGTTATTGAACTTGTTGAACCTGAAAGTCCCTTAGCTGAAAAAGCTTGAATAATTTGAAGCATTGGAGCGCTCAGAACATTTTTTTAGAAGGGAACAGAGAATTTTCACCTGTAGGAACAAAATAGTCAATATGTTGTCCCCAAAAATGAGTGACAAATTTTGGGAACAACATGTTTAAGGCATTTGCTCAAAAAAATTTTACTTTAAACTTGTTTAAATTTGCCTAAGATGAGCAATAATGTCTTCAAGAAGATAACTTAGTTTCTCACTTGACCTCACAAGATTTCAAATTAAAGTTACATTTTATGACACCTCATAGGACATCAAAGTTCAAATTGTGACCTAAAAAGATAGATGTTCACCTTGTCAAGCCTCATAATGCCTTAAGGATTCATCACACCCTATCAAGGGCATATGGAGTAAATCTACTAACTCTGTGAATTACATGGCATCATCTAAAGGGATCATGAGAATATAGTCATTATAATTCAAATCTTGGAGCTATGTTTTAGGATCTTATCACCGAAAAGCAATCCCATTCAATCCAAGTTTCCACACATCTCCCATGTGTCCCACCATAGTGTAGAAGCCTGCAAGATGTTGTCACATGGAGCAATCATAATGAGCCAAACCCAAGCAAAATTTTGGGGTGATGTGTTCCCCCTTTGGGTTCATCCAAGGTTACTATGTATCTATGACACATTGCATCCATCTAAATCTTGCAAGATTTCATGAGGTAGACACGTAGTTTCACCCAAGTCATCTGATCAAGTTTTGATGATATATAGTTATCCAAGGTACCTTTCAATAATGACACTTGGTAGAATAAATGATATGCTAAAAGAAATATGTATGTCTCCTTTGGGCCCATGCAATGATGCCTCATGTCATTCCCACACTATTTCTATCTGAGATCCATGAGATCACCTTCAAGATGGCCACATGTCTCAACCCAATTAGCACAAAGTTGTTGGCATTTATCCAAAAGCCTTTTGAGAGAGATACCTGGTAAGGAAAGTTATGATTGCCCTTGAGATTAATGCATGTAATTCCCATATCCAATTAGAATTGAATAACACCAATTTAGAGGTCTCTATGAATTGAGATATGCATGTGGTGAGTTATAAATGATTCATTGCATAAAGCTACATTTTGAGAATCTCTAAGGCAATCAAAAGGTGTCACATGTCCATATTTTGAGCTAACTAGGTAGCTTAATCAATATTCAAGCCACGTGAGTAATTAGTTGGATCTAAGGTGGAAACCACATGTTGAAAGGTGTAATCTTTAGCTTGAAAGCTAATATTGATGGTAAATCAAACTCAAATTAAAGCTAAATTGAATTTCCATGTAATTAATTGCTCAAAACAATATCTCAAATATTGTTTCAAATATATACAAGGTTGATAAACTCATCATTAATATGGCATGAAATAGGATCAACATCTACATTACATTAATCAGAGCAATTCTACATAATCAAGGCTATTGTTATTGTCATTTCAAATCTATATGCATTTGTTGTCTCTATTGTTTATGCTCTCATAGTTTGACAAAGTTCAAGACAATAGAAAATTACACTCCTAACCACCATTATTAGATCTTGAAAGTTGCATAAGGATATAAAAGATGTTGATTACTACATAAAACATTAGAAAGGATAGAAAAATTATGTCCTTTTACTCTAGTTAAGATTACTTCCTTACATAATGATGACTTTCTATTTTAGAATGGTACTTCAGTCATCTTCAAAGATACTAAATTTATTCCTAAGGCCATAACATCTGGTGAAATGCATTATAGTAGCATATAATTTAATGTAGAATCAATTAGGGATTTTGATGAGGATAAAATTATGCCTCACATAATCCAACTAGCTTCTGATATCCTTGTCATCAACGTAGTTAGTCTCTACAAGGCCACAACTAAGACTACCATAGGTTGACCTAGTTTATGGTATTTTTAGGAGGTCAAAATGTGAAGATGGGATAATTAAATCAATGTATCAAGGGATCTTGATTACTTTCATAGTAGGACTAAGCTTAAAAAATACTATGACCTTCCCTAACCATATATATAATATAACCAGGTCATTATCGACAACTGGTATAAAGTGCACTCCCTAGAGAAGATCTTGGCTTCATGCATGACTAACCCAACAGCAGATATTTTCATAGATGATCAAGGGAAATTTCCCATCTAATAATGCATATAAGAATTCATAATTGGTCTATCCCTCATTAATAGAATATATGCCAATCCACACATTGTCTATGTGGCCATAAGGTCTATTCTGTTGCTACAAATAATCCTAGAAGACCAGTAGATTCTCCCACTTGGGAAAATTATCAATAATAACTTGATGTATGTGATATAAGAAATTTGAAAGAATTTTTCCCACTCCTTTATGATGACCTACTTATTATATGCCATCTATGAAATTGCTCAATTAGGTCAGAGTTCATGGTTTTTTGAGTGTTAATAGACTATGCCTCAACTCTTCTCTATAACACATATTCATAGATTTAGATGCACCATAAGAGTAATTATAAAATATTTCTACCAAGTGGTTTACTGATAAATCAATGAATTCAAGATGTAGAAGATTCCCCCTAAAATTAGGGAAACATTGAGAGACATGGGTTGCTATTGGCTATACTCATATTGCATGGTTATTAGAATAGAGGGAGTGATGGTGGCCCCTCTTAGACTTCCAAGGTTTGTTCCAGTGAAGATAGCTAAATAATAAATGGCATATCAACTTCTACATGGATTTCATGGAGTCTTCAAGAACAATAATAAAATGGCCCCCCATAAGTTTCCTTACAAACTAGGGAAGACCAAGATTTCTAAGTGGCATGATATTGTTTTAGCTACCAGGCATAGGGAATCATACCTATTACCTAAATATGACTTTAGAGCAGGTGATCCCAATAACATCATTACTAGTCATCTATTTAAATTCAATAAATATGTGGTAATGGAATATGAACATCAAGAAGAAGTCTAGGAGTGGATGTGTGTGTGTGTGTGTGTGTGTGTGTGTGTGTGTGTGTGTGTGTGTGTGTGTGTGTGTGTGTGTGTGTGTGTGTGTGTGTGTGTGTGTGTGTGTGTGTTTTAAATGATAAGGTGGTGCTCTCAAATGTTGCAAAGAAGAACAATGAATTATAAATGAGACTGGATAAGGAGAAGAAAAGGGAGGATATTATGAAGTCTTAGCCACCACCAACACATGGGAACATGTTTTATGCTAAATATGAGGAAGGAAAAGATGAATAATATGAAGACAACATTTATATTATTAGGAACAAGCTAAATACAGCTCCACTACTTGTCACTTAAATCATTCAAGACTTACCTCCAAATTTTGAGCAAGGAGGATCTAGCAATCAGCCTCACCCCTCCCAAGGGCCCCCAATAATCTCTATATTTTCTATGGGAGTCATTATATAAAACCTAGGCCAACTTGACCCTATTTTTATTGACTTTTAGGAATTAGAATAAGGCATTGATCTCTCCATATAATAAGTATAGGCTTTGGCTAGTAGAAACATTGAGAAGGTCTACAAGAGGAAAAGGGAGCCAAAGACCACTATTTTTTCTATTCCCACTAGCACACCATAGGCTACCCTTGGAGAACAATATCTTTATGTAAGTTCCTCACCACTATATTCTTTTCTAGTTACAAGTACATTTAAAACTATTTTTTTCTTTGGCATTTGCTCCTCCCACCATTTTTCCCCATTGGCTTTAGTATCATCGACAACTACCATTGCTCAATCCTTAGTTGATATTGGCCTAGGCCAAGCTAGTGGTTCTTGGGTATTTAATATCCCCTATTTCATTTATCATGGCACTATAAATATTGCATCTTCATCAAGATACCAATGCACTAGTGCTAGTCAGGATATTATTTTCACTTTCTTCTCAGGCAACAACAACTTGTGCAATATTCACTATTAGTTCCCCTACATCAACAAGTCCATTAAGTCCCATTTAAAAACTTTTCACCTTCCTAAATCCATCTTTTCCTACATCCCCATTAAATATTTATACGTCCAAAAATTTGAGTGTGCCTCTAAAATTTCCTTCATTTATTCTAAATATAGGCCCTGCAAGAACTCTATTTCGCACACTTAGGTAGATAGACCCAAAAAACTTGCCACACATTCCTTCTACATCTCTAGCCTCTACCTCAACTACACCACCTATAATAAATGCAATGCCTATTATTGTCCCAAATTAGGTCAGATATTATACTCATAGTAAGACAAGAGAGACCTTAGGTAGTCCTCTTTACACCATAGATAGGCATGAGATTTGATACTACTACAGGTATCATGAAATGAGTGGTAAGGAAGAAATTTGAAGAGCCCCAATCTAGATCAATTATGGCTCATGAAATTAAAGAGCCCCTCTTCACTTTAAAAAAGAAGAGGAAGGCTACCCTAGGTGAAGTAGATGAGTATGCAGAGGACCTTGTCTCCATGGTCTAAGCCAATAGAAAATCCATAGTGGCTTTAATGAAAGGTATGCAGTAGGAGATGAAAATATTGAGGGAACAAACATTGCCTATAGTGCCAAAAAATAGTATATCCTAATTAATTACTGCATTCATCAATGTCTTCAATTTATAAAAGGTCATGAAGAGAAGGAAAGAAGATGGGACTCTACAGTACAATGTGGTCATTAAATATGACCAAAAACTTGCATTCTATGATGCCAAGTAAGCAAACCTGGCTAGAGTTTTAAGGAGTAACAAGTTCCTAGACCTTAAGGTATTTCCACCTAAAGACATCATCCCATCACAGACCATAATGATGAATAGAAGGAGAATATTGAAAAGGAGGTTGGAATAGGTTAAGGATGTAACTGCATCCTTAGAAAAAATAGAGTTTAGAATTACCCTCTTGTTAAAGGATGTTATGGTCACTAGGGTGACAAAACCTTATGGTATCTTCATGGATGACCAAGAATTTATGGATCAAATGAATGCATTTATTACAAAGTTCCAATAAGACATAGCCAATGCCAAGACTACCACTAAGGTGATGAACATTGTAGTTTTTTTAACCAAGGGCTAGAGAGAACTGAGGATATTGAAGATGTGTTGAGACCCATACTTGTAGAGTATGGTAGGCTTACTCAAGAAATTATTGACCTATTTCAGCCTATGATCTTGGATTTTGGTCAAATTGATCAGGATTACTTAACATCCAATGAATTTTGGATAAGGAAAGAGGCAGATAAACAAAGGTAGCAATAGCAGGTACCTCAACAACCTTCATCAAGACCTTATGGAATATTTATCTATGTAAACTCAAATTTAGAATATTCCATTATAATATGTGGAATTTTTGTATAGTTATTCAAAAGTTAAAAAATACTTGGCTATATTTGGGTGTTTTTTAATGGGCCCACTTGAACTTGTATAGGCAATTTTGAGGCATATATATATATAGGGGTATTCCCCCTCATTGTAGAGCAAGAATAGTTTTTATAGAATTAATGCAAAAGAGCTAAGAATTCATGAGATTATCTAAATGATTTGTTGTGTTTTATGTATTTTATGATTCTCATGATTTTATAAAATTAATGGTTTCTTTTTTCTGACTAATCTAGTAATAATATCAATGTATGCATCTGTTGGTTTGAGTTTAACACTATGATAACAAATCTACTAGTTTATGTTCTTTATTTCATATTATTTATAGTCAAATGTGCTTATGCAATTTTATGTGAATAAGCAACTTTCATGTAACATAAGCTTTCAAATATATGCATCTGCTTTCGGTTGAAATCTCAACTATGTTCATTTGGCTTTGAGTATTACACTAGGGTTGGTGAATGCTAGTTTTACCTGTTATTGTCATAGAAGTTATAAGAATTGACACCTTTGATAATTTGAAGAAAAAATTATTTTCTACCCTACGCTGATTACCTTTGGATGCACCCTATGAATCACTTTATTTTATCTCATTTGTAAATATTCATGGTTTTTTTACGTTTCGGCAATAATTGGCAGAGTTTAAAATGATTTCACAAAGATTAGCAAGAAATAAAGTTTCACTGCATATAACATGTTGTCCCTATAGTGGTGTCTACTTGTATATTTATAAGTGGTGGCCATATCTCTATTATTTTGATATTTTTAGTAGTATTTGTGTAAACAACTCAATCCCCAAGTCTTTCAGCACTTAAAATTGAGTTTATTACTTTCCCCCCATTCCCTAGTGACATAAGGAGCACATTAAGTGCATCAATAGTAACCTAACTCATACTATGTGGAATAACTTATATAACCAATGAAACTTGAAATAATTTCTATAAACATGCCCTTTACCTATGATTTTATAATTAAAACAATATGAAAATTCAAATTTGAAATTAGTGGGAAACCACCACTTGAGCTCTATAAGATAATTTATCATCTCCTAATTACTCAAAATGACTAAGACCTAAAAAATATTTTAAACCTTAATACACTTACTAAGATACGTTTAAAATCTCAAACTTGTTCATATGCATGATGTTCCTGCATCACAATGCTAGGTGAGGAATGAATTATGATTGATCTTCTTTATATACCAATGCTTTTTTAGAAATATCTCACATTAAATCACTTGTTCATAGGCAAACCATAAGGACATTTTATAATTTTAAATTTGATGAATTTAGGGTAGTAGACACTTAGTTTTTCACAATCCACTAGCATTGACATAGGCATCTAGCTAAGACGTAAGTGTCTGAGAAGTTGGAAAATAGGGATAGGTCCAAAACTTACAAAGGATGATAATAATTAGGTTTATATTATTTTTATTATTATAGAAGGCATGGTCATCAAAATAACATATGGATGGACCAAGAGATAATAAATAGGCACAAGAGATAGTGAATGCAAGCCTTTCAACAATAGGAAAATCTTAAAATTGAAGGGTACATCCATGAGAAGTACATGCTAAGTATACAAGATTGAGGTGCTATATAATTTATATTTAGTGTCTCAAATAACCTATATGTTACCAAATGATGTAGATGAGATCAAGGAAAAATTACATGGCTACCTTTCCCTGTAACCTATAGCCAAACACTCTTTAAAGGAAACACAATTTAGAGTTAGACACTAAGACTAAACTTTATTAAATTCATATGACACCATTAAAAATATATTACATATACTACACTTGTCTTATTTATTGAATTACAAACATGAAGAAGAATATATTTCAATGTGTTCCTTGAAGGTGCTAAGTTTAATTTTTTAATAATTTATATTATCATATAACCATGTCTCTACTCTCCTACTAAAGCTACTTCTCATTTTAGATGATTTGAATATCTTATTTTCTTTCTCAACCTATTTTAGAACTTTTTTGAAATCTCATGTTATTTAAAATACTTCAAATGGGAAAATCCATAATTCTTGGTTATTAATATCTTTTTTCAATTGATGTACATGAAATCTCTTCTTAACGTAGACTGATGGTTTCATAATAGATGGTTTTTTAACCTTAAATTAATGTAAACTAATTATTTTTAACTATTTCCTACAAGAACCTATGGTTTTTATTATCAATCATGGAATATAATATTTTATTCATGTTTGATGACTGAAACTTGCTCACCTCTAATCCCAAGGCTTGATGGAGTTTATGGGTCTTTAAGGAAAACCTAATATGATTTTCATGACCTGACACACATCAGAATACAAAACATGCACATAGTTGTTTTTTTATGTAAGATTACACATCATACCTAAATTATCCTACATCAATGCCTAAATGCACTGGGGTTATTATATATTTATAGACACATTAATTTAATATTTAGACCCCATTAGTGGCCAAATCAAAATAATAAAAAGATAAAAATAGAAAATAAATGTATAAGGAATATATCCACATATGCCAAATACATCTAAAACATATAGGACCATAACCATGTAGTATGGTTCTGGCAAACCCATGTGCAAAAAGTATGATTTTGATGGGAGACAAAGAAACATAAGGGGAGAGAGGAGAGTAAAAGGGAGAGTTGGATGAGTTTATAAAGAATAAAAAGGACCACCAAAAGTCAGCAATTATGAAAATAATGTCTAAATTGAAAAAAAAATAGAAAAGTACATAAACATCCTATAAATACACAATTCAACAATTAACCATATAGTATGGTTCTCATAAACCCATGAGAATATAGCATGATTCGGATGGGAAAAAATAAACATAAGAGGAGATGGGATAGAAAAAGTGAGAGCTAGATGAGGCTGAGAATAATAACAATGACCATTATAAGTCAATAATTGTTCTAATAATGTCTAAATTTAAAAAATGATATAAAATTACATAAACATCCAAAAATACACAATTTAACAATTCATAAATCCCTAGCGGTCATTTCTGGGTGTCTACATAATGCCCTACTTTGATATATGCATGTGTGCATATCAAAAAATAAATAAACATAGTATGGATAAAATATTTTTTGCCTGTGAATCTCTTGAAGTAAACTCCAATGTGCTTGTGGACCTTATAATAAAATTCTTTCTATTTTATAAAAACATAAATGAGAGATAATAATAATAATTAGTAAAAATATATAAAATTAAAATTGATATACTTGAATTGACTAAATATGTGTATAATTCCAATAAGAGATTACACACATCTGAATTTGTGTTAAACGTTGCATACATTTTTTGGTGAAACTTTTAGTGACCAGAAATTAAGGCTAAAGTAATAATTTGAGTACTACAAAAAAAATGCTAATAAATACCCCTAAATATATCTATGGTGGGATACATGTTTCATCTTAGGTATGTCTACCTAATTAATTGAACTTTGAATGTCGACTTCTATAAGAGTAAATGTTGTGTTTAATTCCTAGATTTTAGATTAATGTAATGAGTGGAATGTATACCCTCCTTTTGAGATGGGATTGTTTTATCTAAAATTTAATTGATAAAATAATAACCCTTTAATTAGCTAGAAACTAATATAATAAAATCCAAATAAATAGTGGTTAAATATTAAAAAATATAGATCTACAACTATGATTCAAGCATTCAAAATCAAGTGTTAGGATAAACAAGTACAAAGGATAGAGAATGACTTGACTTATTTATCATAGTTCCCTAAGCTGCACAATCTTGTTATCATATTTGATGATGAATAAAAGGTATTGTGTTTTATTCATTTCTAAAATTACTTGTTACTTGTTTTCTGGTTGATATCGACTATTATCAAATAGTATTAACTACCAATCTTTATCTAAGGTATTCTATCTTCACCATGTAAACATAAGACTCTAATTTCTTTTATGATATTTTTCCTACATCAACAATTTCCTTTTATGCCCTCTCAATACTCTCAATTTGAGTTCATGCACTTGAAATATCAAACCCTAGTTTCTTACACCAACATTTGAGACATCAAGTTTGCAGGGGGAATTAGGCAAAAGGATTGAATTTGACTAAACTTGGTCAATCCCAGTTGAAATACCAAGTGTTACACTACTTTACCAATGCTCCAAATATGGATCAAACTCAAATTTAATTATCCCTCTTATGTGTATGTGTGAAATGATGAATGCAAATCTAGATGTTCTTTCTCCTTTTTTCATTTGGTACAATCATGAATAATATAATTTTAAATTTCAATGCTTCAAATGTAGCTCTAATGTTTTAATATAATCAAAGGTAATTTTTATAGCTATTTTAATTTAATAATGCATGTCCCTAAATGTCTCCTAGAAATAATGTATATATAGGACTCTTTTTGAATTTGAATTAAAGACCTAGTGACATGCTAAAATAAACCCAAAATAAAATCAAAAGGACCAAAGAAAAAAATATTAAATGAAATATGTCCAAAAAGGAAATTAAAATATTAAAGGTGAAAATTGACTAGAAAGGATCAAGATTGATGATTGATCATGACCATACTAGATGATCCTAACTTGAGATAATAATAACATCAAAATTGTAAAAGGGGATTAGAGATTTCTATTTTTAAAGTACAATTAAAGTGATATGGGTAGGAAAAGGGAACCACAAATCCATTAAAAAATATATTTAAAAGATAAAACACAAAATACATGCACCATTAACTACTTAATTTATAGATAGATATGAATATAAGCAAATGGGCTAAAATACATTGTAAGATAAATCATGTGCCAAATTTGGGTGTATGCATTTTCCCTCACCTTTAATCTATCATTTTAGTGGCACTAAAAATATTAGATAAAATGGAAAAAGATATTGAAAACCTATATAAATTATTTCCATGTGGAATTTGGTATTCATCCAAGTGATCCATAATGTTTATGAAAAAATAATATGTATGTAATTATATCAATTACTATCCAAAAGAAACAAAACGTATAATCATAATTGAAATGTTGATAATTATATATAAATAATAAATACACATATATGCATGTCACATGATACCACTCATGGAGTGTGTGCTTACCATGGAGAAATATAAATTTTGAGGATCAAGGATAAACCAAAAACTATGGATAAAAAGATAGAACTTTTAGCATCTATTCATTTCCTGGATAAATAAATGGATAAGCTTTCAAGTGGTCAATTTGATGAGGAGATCCATTGAGGAATTAAAAAAATGTTAATTTATTGATTCAAGTAACCATGTTATTGGAGAAATTAGTTATTCTATTCAACCATGGAAAAATGAGGGAAATCAAGCCCCAATTTTAAGGTATATAAAATAGAACCCATTAAGGGATGTAAAAACCTTAATTTACTTTTTTTGGTCTTTGTAACCTCGAGATAGAAACATGTTGAATTCCACAATGGATCTATGGGATATAATGCTAGAGGGTATTGAATCTATAGTATGCATTATGCACTTTAAATGAATCAACTACTACATATGGATTTTAGATTTAATTGTCACTTTATTTCTTAGTTCCTATATGCATTATCAAAAGAGAATGGATAGAATCCAATCCCTTATCATGACCATGGATAAGAAGTAGTAATTAAAGTATGTCATTAATTTGTATCATTTCCTTTGAATTTTAAATAGTACAATGTGTGTGCATGAATTTGCATCATGCCTTTGAATTTATTATAGTGAAATGTGTGCACATGAATTTATATCATGCCTTTGGAATTTGAAATATTATAATGTGTTAATGAATTTTTATCATTCCCTCATGTGATAAATTTAAATATTGTAAGTAAATGTAAACATAAAATTGTTAATTTTTGTTTAAATCATGTGTGCATATGGCCATGGATATGCAGCCAAAATGTATGAATCTATAATAGATTCTTGTAATGTGAAATGCATCTTCATTGCATATGCCCCATAATCTATACAAATAACTAAATTTTTGAGCTATTCCAATTTTTTGAGATTGTACTATGTATCATCTGAAATCAATAATTTTTTCATGTAGAGTGTAAACACCTAATTTTGGCCACCTCCATGCCTGAATAGGCATTTAGTTCAATTTATATCAAACAACATATTTTAAGCATACAAATCACTTAAATTTCCCAATTTTGTATGTGTAAGGGATTTAATTTCCTATAAACATGATGAGGCTAGCTTAAATGGTGTATTACCCTATATACACTACTAACCTAGTTTGATGCTAGCCTTAGTCAAATTATGACCTAGTAATTTGGCACTTTTGGCAAGTTAATTTGTTAATTCATGACATCCAAATCAATTTACAAAAACTAAAAAGCACTAATCAATATTAATTATATTAAAAATCCTAATTAACTTGCCTAAGCACAAGATCCAAATCAAATTACTGAATTTCATTAACTAAAAAGGAATTTATATCAAAAATAAAGTCAAAGAGTCAATGAAATAATAAAATAATTTTCTATCTCATAAATATTCAAAAATATGATTCACACCTCAAAAATATCTAAAGTGAGTTGTCATGCCTCACAAATATCAAAAATAGAGGTATCAAGATTTCATGAGTGCTTTTAACCCTCCTAGAGTTAGATTTAGCTAACCAAGGTTAATTTTGACTCAACCCAAGTTAAAATTTAACCTAACCTATCATGGTTATATTTAGTTCTCTAAGATATAAATACAAGTGCCCACACCATTGATCCATAAGTTTTTTGTGTTTAAAGTTATTCTATATAAATACCTTCTTGAAGTCTTTAAGAGTAAAGTTTTTATGCCAAAAATGTGCCAAACTTCAAACACCAAGCCGCAAATTGCATTGGAGAGATGTTACCTCTATGGATGAGAATTTATAAGAGACTAAAATCATCATAAGATAAGCACACACATTCCTATGCCAACAAGTAAGCACCATGTGTGATAAGGGAGGTAAAAATTTGTACCTTTTCTTATTGTGTTATGTTCCCCCTTAGTGTTTAGGAAAGAGGGTTTAGTCTTAATGCATTGTTATTCTTATGTTTTCTTATTTTGAAATAAAAAGAGACTAATATACATGTGTGTTTACTCTTCAAACTCCTAATCTACATAAAGTGACTACATATGCATGGCATATACCTCCATAGACTATATCAATATGTGAATATCTAAACCCCTGAGGCTGAACTGTATCATAATGAAAAATCAAATATATGAATCATGCCCATTTCATGGCTAATATTCTTATGGTTTTCCTCATGTATTCTACTTTTTGAGGTGAGAGATGAGATTAGTGAATTGATCAAATTAAAATATATAGCAATTTAGGCAAGTACAATCAATTAGAATGGTTCTAATATAAAGTACTATATTTTATTTTTTGTTTGATGCCAATTATGTTAGTTGGAAGAAAATATACATAATAGTATGGGAAATAGTTGTATTTTATTAATACTATGATTACCAAAGGCACTACCATATGTATAGAGATATTGTGATTTGGATTATTATATAAAAATTAACCATTTTTTAAAGTTAAACTTGGTGACCAAGTAGTGTTATGATACATAATAATATGTCATGTGTGTCCTAACCAATTAACAGGATGCATTTTTGATAACCAGTGATTAAGATATTATTTTCAAAAGTTTTTTATCGATAATTGAATTAATTGAGCAATATGTATACTAAACAATGTTATAAAATGTGAAATCATATAAATAGTATGATGAAAAGGATTTTTTAATTACATTTTCATTATTAAATTGTAAAAATTGAGCTCTGAGTTTCCATGATGTTTGGCCAATGAGATGCATTGGTGCTTTGAATTGGTGTTTACATAATGCCTTAAAGGAATAGATGATGGATGAGTTGGTATATATCAAAATTACTCATTTTGACTATAAAATTATATATTTTAAATATATTTTTATGTTTTTTTTTCTTTTTTTTTTTCTTTTTTTTTTTTTTTGAGGGGGGGGGGCATTTTTTAAACTCCATAATGCAAATTTGATGATTTTGACCTATCAGGTTAGTATCATTAGTTTTTTCTACAATATTATCATCAGTTAAATGTTTGTGTCCAATATGGAACATTATTGTCTAACATTGCTAACCTTTTGGGTTAGTTTTATCTATTTTACTTGTATATTTCCATAACTTTTACATGTATATTACATTTATTTTGATCTAAAACTGATATGATTTTATTTATGTGTCCTATATTGTAGTGAAATTTATATGCATAGGAGTTTTAAGGTACATGGCATATGAGTACATTGGTAAGCTTGGTATAGATTATGTCAATTAGCAGGTATTAAAGGAAGAATATTTGGCACATGTTGTATAATTGGTATAAGTTATATATAATATGAATATTATGAAAACATTGGTTAAGAGATGGCATCCTAATACTTGTACCTTTTGGTTGTCGATGGGTGAGGTAACCATCACAATAGAGGGTGTGTGATGCACCTTACATTTTTCCATTATTGGATAGAGGGATATTATGGTAGATACATAGGGCTTAAAATATATATGGTCATCCCATAGGTATATGATGGGTAGTTGACAAGGTGATGATCAGGGTGGTATTATATTACAAAAGAAGATTGTGCAGTCAGGCATTCTATGGTTTTAAAAGTTTATATGTTATAACTTGCATCATTTGTAGCAGTAGATGGAGGAATAATTGTGATCTTGTATTGCATGTATGATATTTTTTGTTCCATTGAGGAGATTCATACCAGATATTCTTGGGGCCATAGCATGTTAACCGACTTATACTAGGATTTGTATATATTTAGTTTGGATGTTCATGTTATGATCTTGGAGCAGCCACATTATTACATCTATGGACATATGAGCATATTGTTTTGGTGTATCCTTTTATTTTTCCACAAGGATATTAGTCTCATTTTGATGTATTCGCATCTCATTAAAGGTTACAATGACATAGGGGATTGAGCACTATGGAGTATAGATTTATTTTGGATAGATTGACTCTAAATATGATTTAGTGGTAGTTGTATATGATGTTTTATATGTGGTTAGAGGATGGATGATAGATTTTTCACATATGACTTAGCATGTGGCTATAAGATTGCTTTTGAGGTGTTGTTGAAATAGTTTAGTATGAGTGGGTTATTCAACATGTTGGATT
This sequence comes from Torreya grandis, assembly GCA_037957365.1. Lineage (NCBI taxonomy): Eukaryota > Viridiplantae > Streptophyta > Pinopsida > Cupressales > Taxaceae > Torreya > Torreya grandis. The sequence continues at coordinate 12,510 of JARHVA010000599.1, read as the reverse complement.
GATTCAAGATGTGCCCCTAGTGCCTTATCCATAAACATAGATCAGTAGGGTCATTATTAGATTAGGGGAAAGGCTAATACCTATATATGCTTACTTGTATCCCTAACTAATTATGGAGTAGGATCTTGTGGTTATACTAGTATCAAGTGATAATATAGGCTATACTATAGTTTATATGTACCAGTGAACTACTGCATAATGGGTTATATTGTTTCTAGTTATGATAGGTGATCCTAGTGTTGTGACCCCTACACATGGTGGAGGAGATGGATATGGAAGATCTAGAGTGGGATCACCACCTACACCACAACCTATGCCCCTGCCTACACCACATTTGATTTACATCGATGTCATCATTGATAAAATTATTTCTAGTGATGTGTCTAAGCCTAAATATTTGTATGAGTATTCGCATGTTATTTTAGTTAGTTATTGATATATATTATATTTGGTTGCTAATTTAATCATGCAATTAGTATTTTAGGTGATAAATATTGTTTAATGATGGTAGATGGGGCTAGTTATGCTTTGACACAAAATTTACATTATGATATAGTTATGAGATTAGTGGAGTGATTTGACCATTTTTTCAACAATCATGCACCATTGATTGATCCTTGTGACATGATTAATGCATCATATGTTATAATTTAAAAATAGTGAGATGATTTTCAAGTTAATCTCAATAACAAAACCATTTATACACTTGGTTATAATCTATTGAGGTATTTTCTTGAGTAATTTCATATTTTATAGTCCAAACATACATGTGTTATGGTTTTGATATGAATTCTTGAGAGTCAGATGATATATGTTTTAGTCTAGATTGTAGGGAGTCATAGGACCATATGGATCTTCTACTTCATATGTTGTGGGTCCCGTTATTAATTATCTTTTAGATGATGATGGTACTCCCATCATTAATTGATTTTTTCATGTATCATAAACATGATTTTATATATATATATATATATATATATATATATATATATATATCTCTATCTCTCTCTCTCTCTCTCTCTCTCTCTATATATATATATATATATATATATATATAGAGAGAGAGAGAGAGAGAGAAATCTTTTTTCATTTATTTGTCTTATTCAAATGATTATGTTGTATGCTCTAATTTTAATATTATGATCTTCACAATTTAATTGTTTTTAATGTAATTTTAAAAAAATTACATTCATTGTATATTAAAATTCATGATTTTTAGTATCGCTTATGTGATAATGTTACTCAAAACTCATTTCCACAACCCTTTGGAAAACTAAAGTCATTATAATTGGGTTGGTGAATCTATTATTGAAAAATAAGAAATAGTTCTAGTTATTATTATTAAAATAATATATTAACCTGTATTATTACTTAATCCATAGGTACTTGATTCAATTTATGTTTCCATGTTTGTTTCAAAGATGATATAGATATAGATGTACCATCTTGTTCCTTAGCCTATATAGCCATGCCATTTTTAGTATCACCACTATCAAGACCTCAAATGACTAATGGTTCCCTAATGAGAATATTATAGGATATTTTGGTCATGGTAGAATGTGAATTAGAATAAATAATTCTTATAGTTTTTTTCTAAAAAACATTGATAGACAATTTTCTCCTTGGTAGGAATGTCTTGGGATGTCTCAGTCTTCTTAGAATAACTATTATAAGAAGTAGGAGAGGAAGACCTTATTTTAAATGTGATAAATCCTCTATCATCAAGTTGTGTAAGTTTTCATTGTAAATCATAACAATAATTGACATTATTTACATTAATACCATGGTAATTGAAAAATGGTTGACTCTTTATCTTCTTAAACTCATGAGGTGGATGATATTAATTCAGAGGATGAATAATTGATGTAGGGGGATCACTCTAAGGGTGATTTTTGTCATAATTTTGGTTTGATTTAATTAATTTTGGTTTTATTATGCCTTGTAATTATTTTAAAGGACAAAATCATCCATATTTTTCAAATGGGTAGCTTAGGATTGCATGTATGTAGTTCAAATTTCAAATTTTGAGTTTTTCCTGCCAAAACTTTTTTTTTCAAATATTTGAATTTTTGGATTGTTGTAGGACTTGAAAGGATAATTGAATGGGTTGATAAAGTGTGTGAAAAAATTATATACATTCCTATGGATCTATTGAAATCATTTTAAGGTTCCAAGGACTTAATTGTACATAAATATCATGATTAGCCCAATTTCATGTTTTGTAACTCACCTTGTGACTGTTGGTAAGGTGAGTTAGGTAGTTACATCAATTATTTACATATTAAATTTGATATTTTCAATGATATAAAATTTATGGAATATTTTTTAATATCACAATCTTCAAATTAATAGAGAATACAAGACCCTATTGAAGGATTGTAGAGACAAACCCCTGTTCTTGAGTAAAATTACTTTGTTACAAACTATGTATATCAAGATTGTCAAATAAATGGTGTTGGAAAATTGCTCCAAATAATCCTAAAGATTTTTTATTTTGGTTTGAGATTATCAATTTCAATAAATAACAAGGAAATCATTTTTTTCTCAGTCATAGGCATAAACAAACCCTTATTTCCTGTAGCATGCATTATAGAATGGACTGTGTGTTTGTTTCTTGTAAATAAATGATCATTAAACCAATTTGAAAATGATTTAGAACATTTTTTTAAGTGTATTGAACATGTTTTGAGGTCATATGAAACTTTATATTTCATATCATTGTGTTTTTTCACTCCTACAAAAACACAAACCTGTAGATCAACTTTTTTCTTATACAATCAAATATATTTTGGATTGGAAAACTATAATAGTGGATTGGTAAATGGAATATAATACTTAGAGGAACTAATTAAAGTCAAAAAATACCTATATAATCTTTTATAGTCCTTTTAAACCATTTTAAACTCTCTTAAACAATTTATTTGTAGTCTCGAGTCTGTGTAAGGTTGTATAAGCCCTAAACTAAGGTTTAAGATATTGGAGGAGTTTGAACCATCCAAAATTAAAAAAACTTTGTATAATAACCTTATTTAAGGTGTTATAACTAAATATAAAGGTTTCATTATGGTACAGACTCTCCAATATAGACTTTTATGAATTGTGGTGTGTTTAGGCTTGAAGAGGCCTCATTGAGTAGGCCTGAAGAAGGAAAGTAGGTCGAGAAGAGGAATTAGACCCTAAAATTTGACACACAAGAGTGTCTCAATAAAGGGTATTCAAAAATATATTTGTTTTCTCTTAAAACTGATAATTTATCTATATAATCAATAAAATATTTTTTTTTAAAAAGGCTAATAAGAAAGGTCAAGAGCCTAGATAAATTATTCAAGAAGATAAGGCTGACACTAATACAAAGGTACCTATACATCATTTTGGAATTAGATCCTATATTGGATACTTGAGAGTAAGTGGGAGAAAGGATATTATTTGTAAGAGAGATAAGTAGATACTTGTTTGATAGATTGACTAAGAAAGGACCAAGATGCCACCTAAGAGAAATAGAGGAGGTGCTGCAAGGAACTAAGGGAATCAAGATGATGTGTTGGAATAGTTAAGGGACCTTAGAGATATATTTTATGCTAGGTTGACTATAGTAAAATAAAACCAAAGGAGAAGATTCCTAACAAGGGACTTGAGTGATAGGGAACATGAGCCACAAGATCATGAAGAAGGAGAAGAAATAGTTGAAGGCCCTGAAGATCAGGGTATAGAGAGACTCTTGAATGTAATCATGGGTTAGGGATCCAAACCAAAGGTATAATTTACCACCTATGTATGTGGTATTGATGGAGAATAACTCATGGATTGGGTGAAATAATTAGACAAGTATTTTGAGTATGAGGAAGTACCTAATGAGAAGAAGGTTAAGTTATCAAGAAGCAAAATGAAGGGGAATGCTTTATTATGGTGGGATTTGACTCAAGATGAGATAAGGAATAAGGTAAAAAACAAGATAACTTATTTGGATAGAATGGTTGCCAAGATCAAAAGCAAATTCTTACCATGTGACTATGAGATAAACCTATTCAAATAATTGCAAAACTTGAAGCAAAAATAAATGTTTTTGAAAGTAATTATAGAGGAGTTATATAAGCTTACTATTAGGTCAAAACACATTGAGGAAGACAAAGAAAATATTTTAAGGCATTTTAATGGTCTAAGGTAAAATCTACACTATGAACTAACACTTATTTGCCTAAGAGCACTAGAGGAGTGTTACCAATTTGTACTCAAGGCTGAAGATAAGTTGAATAGGAAACATAATCAACATAATAAAAGAAGGGGAAGAAATTTTGAAGGTTGAGTACAGCAAGGAGGCATAGTTTTATCATAAAGAGGCCATCAAATTGAGTCAATTAATTCATAATAGCAACCCACTAGTTCAAGAGGTGGATTTAGATGTAGGAGACCTTTCAATAGAGGTGGTTATGCATCAAGTGGTAGGGGATCAAGTGGATTTATAAGAAGGTGTTTCAAGTGAAATAATTTTGTTGTCTAGAAGTCATGGGAGTGCCCAAAGGACCAATCATTAGGAATATCAAGAAATGAAGGGAGAATTTATATTACACAAGGAGGTGAGGAAGAGAGTGTTTTCTCTCCATCACTTATGGAAGAACCTAAAGTGAGAGAATCATTATTCATGAGGAGGGTGTTGATCAAGCCACCCAAGGAGAAGGAGACACCACAAAGGAAGACTCCTATTAGTAAATCTTAAAAATTCCAAGATAAGTGTTATAAAATGATCATAGATTCAAGAAACATGCATAATCTTGTTTTAGTAAAAATGGTTAACAAGCTTGGGTTGAAGAAACTACCTCACCCCACACCATACAAGGTCTCATGGTTGAATAAGGGTCAGCAAGTCTTGGTGAGTGAACAAAGTTGGGTAGAGTTCCAAGTTAGAAGGTATAAGTATAAAGTACTTTATGATGTCATCCCAATAGATGTGTGCCATGTGCTTCTTGGGAGGCCTTGGCAATATGATAGGCAAACTACTCATGATGGATGAAGGAACATGTACACATTGATCAAGGATAGATTTAGTCATACTTTTTTGCCCATGAAGGATGAATAGAATGATCAACAAGTTGGGTCACACATGATTTTGGTAAGTGGTAAGGAATTTTTGAATGCCATGCATAAATAAGAGTTAGGGTTTGATTTGTTATTCAAGCTTAAGATTGCAATGAAAGCCACTAAGATCAATGAGCTACCCCAAAATATCTAAGATATGTTGGAAAAATATGTAGATATAGTTGTTGATGAGTTTCCCAACACATTGCCACCTATGAGGAGCATAACACATCATATAAACTTTGTACCTAGAGCAAGTCTACCTAACAAGGAAACCTATAAAATGGCCCCTCAAGAAAATGTTGAGATCAAAATACAAGTGCAAGATTTACTGACAAAGGGATGATCAAATAAATTTTGAGTCCTTGTGTAATGCTTATAGTATTGGTGCCAAATAAGGAAGGTGAGTGGAGGATGTGTACTAATTCTAGGGCATAAACAAAATAACCATAAGATATAGATTCCCACTTCCCAAGATGGAGGATTTGATGGATTTCTTGAGTGGAGAAAGTTAATTTTCCAAGATTGATATCAAGAGTGGGTATTACCATATTAGAATTAGGCAAGGTGATGAGTGGAAGACTAGTTTCAAGATGAATGAAGGTTTGTATGAGTGGTTGGTCATGATAATTGGTTTGACCAATAAACCAATCACTTTTATGATATTAATGAATGAGGTAATAAAATATTTCATAGGCAAGTTTGTAGTATTATACTTGGATGACATACTAATATACAACCCTAGCAAGGAGGAGCATCTTCACCATTTGGATTTGGTTGTGAGAAGTTTGAAATAAGAGAGGTTATTGATCAACCTCAAGAATTATGATTTAATGAAATTAGAGCTTTTGTACCTTGGCTTTGTCATATCATAAGACATGTTAAAAATGGACAAGAACAAAGTGAAATAAATCATGCAGTGGCCAACACCTAGGATAGTAAGAGAGGTGAGAATTTTTTATGGTCTTGAAAGTTTATATAATAAATTCATTGGGAATTTTAGTGGGATATGTGCTCCCATCATAGACACCATCAAGGGATATGAGAAACATTTTGTGTGGAATGAGAAAGCAGAGAAAAGCTTTCAATACTTAAAGAAAAAATCACAGAGCAGCCAATACTAGCATTGATAGACTTCAACAAGGTGTTTCAAATAGAATGTGGCATAATTAGAGTGGAAATAGGTGATTTACTAAGCCAAGAGGGTAGACCTATAGCCTATTTTAGTGGAAGCTAAATGATGACAAGAAGTACTCATCCTATGACTTAGAATTCTATGCAATAGTACAAGCATTGAAGAAATGAAGGCATTTTCTCATTCCAAAGGATTTCATTGTGTACATGGATAATCATGCACTTTAGTTCATATCTAATTATCCTAAATTGAACTAAATACATGTAAAATGGATAGAGTATATGTTAAATTTCATGTTCACCATCAAGCATAAATAAGGGAAAAGCAACAAGGTTTCAGATGCATTAAGCAGGAAGGTATTTTTGATACATGAGGTGTAGTTATAAAGTGTGGGGATTTAATCACTCAAAGACATGTATGAGGATGATGAAGACTTCAATTAGGCATATCATGCATGTAAACATCCAAGCACCATCAACACAGATCCATGGATGGAATTTGTTCTTCAAGATGGACTATTGTTTAAAGGAGTATAGTTGTGTGTGCCAACGACACTTATAAGATGAAATATGATCCAAGAGAAACATAGTGGAAGCATGGAAAGCCACTTTGGGCTTGATAAGACATTAAAGTTTCTCACTAAGCACTACCGTTGGCCTAGAGTGTAAGTATAAGTAAGGAGTTATGTGGAAAGGTGAAAAAATTGTCAATTATCAAAAGGTAAGAGCACTAATGCAAGTTTGTATCAGCCCCTACCTATCCCAAATAGGCCTTGGGAATCCATAAGTATGGACTTTGTGATGGGATTGCCTAAGACACAAAGAGGTTTTGATTCAATTTATGTAGTTGTTGATAAATTCTCTAAAATGGCACATTTCATACCATATAGAAGCACTAATGATGCCAAACATGTGGTTAATTTATTTTTCAAGGAAGTACTAAGACTTCATGGACTACATATGAACACTATTTCTGATAGAGACACTAAGTTTCTTGGTTACTTTTGGAGGACATTATGGAGGAAGCTAGGCACAAACCTAAGTTTTAGTTTAGCTTACCACCCTCATACATATGGGGAAACTAAGGTGGTTAATATAATCTTAGGGAACTTATTGAGATGTTTATCCAATGACCATCCCAAGCAATGGGATCTTGTGTTGCCTCAAGTAGAGTTTGCTTATAATGACTCTGCGAATAGGAGCATTGGTATGAGTCCATTCTAGGTAACCTATGGTATACATCCTAGAGTTGTATTTTAGGTCAAAAAAATCATCCATATGGATAAAATAAGTGTTGAAGGTGAATATTTTGTAATGGCAATGAAGGAGGTACATGAACAGGTAAGGAAGCACTTGGAGTCTAGTGTTGATAAGTATTAAAAACATGTAGATTTGAGTAGAAGAGAAGTGAATTTATATATTGGATATTTAGTATTATCTCATCTCAATAATGAAAGGTACCCAAGGGGTGAATATAAAAATATAAACATGAAAAAGATAGGTCTTTACAAGATTCTCAGAAAGTTTACAAATAATGCATATGAATTGGAATTGCCTAATGGGCTAGGTATCTCACCAGTATTGAATGTTTCTAACTTGTACCCTTATAAATAAGGGATGGAATGAGGAAACATAGAATAGGATACATCAACATTAGGCCCATATTTGTAAACAAAATTTCCTAAGGCCAATATAGAAGAGATAGAGTGCATATTGGATAAGCAAGTGATCCAGAAGACTATAGACAAGTAATACTTCGAGTACCTAGTCAAATGGAAGAATCATATAGTATAATATCAAATTTGAATAACTTAAAATGACATAAATAAACATGGTATTACTCTATAATCACTCATGGACAACAATCCATGAGTTCTTTTTCCTTACCTTGGGAGTATGATGCAGGGGCATCACTCTTAGGGTGATTTTTGTCATAATTTTGGTTTTATGATGCCTTGGAAAGATTTTAAAGGCCACAATAATCCTTAGTTTTCAAATTGGTAGCTTAGGATTTCATGTAGGTATTTAAAATTTCAAATTTTGAGTTTTCCCACCAAAACTTATTTTTTCAAATATTTGAATTGTTGGCTTATTACAGGAATTACAGGGTTAATTGAATGGGTTGATAAAGTGCATGAAAAATTTATATAAATTAATATGGAAATATTGAAATAATTTCAAGGTTCCAAAGACTTAATTATATGGAAATCTCATGATTAGCCCAATTTCATGTTTTGTAACTCACCTTATGACTGTTGGTAAGGTGATTTAAGTATTTACATCAGTTATTTCCATATAAAAGTTGAGATTTTTGATGAGAGATAATTGATGTCATATTTTTTAAGAAAATAATATTTTAATTAATAGATAATATAAGACCATATTGAAGGATTGTAGAGATAGACCCCTGTTCTTGAGGCAATTTACTTTGTTGTAAATTATGTATATCAAGATTATCAAATAAATGGAGTTGGAAAATTGTTCCAAATGTTCTTGAAGATTGTTTTTTCTTGGTTTGAGATTATAAATTTAAATAAATAACAATAAAATCATTTAATTCTCATTCATAGGCATAAACAGACCCCTATTCCTTGTAGCATGCATTATATAATAGACTATGTGTTTGTTTCTTATAAAGAAATGATCATTGAATCAATGTGTAACTACTTTGGAACATTGTGGTAAGTTTATTGAACATGTTTTGAGGTTATTTTAAAATTTATATTTCATACCATTGTTTTTTTTCACTCCCACAAGAACACAAACCTGTAGATTAACTTTTTTCTTACACAGTCAAATGTATTTTGGATTGGAAAACTATAAAAATGGATTGGAAAATAGAATCTAATACTTAGAGGACTTGATTAAGGTCAATATAGACCTATGGAATCTTTTATATTCCTTTTAAACTACTTTAAAATCTCTTAAATAATTTATTTGTAGTATCAGTGTTGTGAAGGGTTGTATAAGCCCTAAACTAAGGTTTAAGTTGTTGAAGGAGTTTGAATCATCCAAAATTAACAAAAATTTATAGACTAAACTTATTTAAGGTGATATACATAGATCAAAAGGTTTCATTATGATATAAACTCTCCAGTATGGAATTTTATGAATAGTGGTGTGTTTAGGCTTGAGGAGGCCTAATTGAGTAGGCCTGAAGAAGGAAAGTGGGTCTAGAAGAGGAATTAGACCCTCAAATTTGGCATACAGGAGTGTATCAATAAAGGGTATCTAAATTTTTTTTTCTCTCTTAACCACCTATAAATTGTCTGTAAAATCAATAAAATAGAAAAAAAGGCTAGTAGGAAAGGTCAAGAGCCTAGAGAAATTGGTCAAAAAGACAAGGTTGACACTAATACCAAGGTACCTCTACATTAGTAATCATATTATTATCAATTAATATATGTAATATATAAATTTATCAAATTAAATTGGTTGCCTCTTAGTAGACTTATATACCTTTAATTGTAGGTGATATTTTATAAACTGATTCTTTTCCTTTTATGTATAACTTTTATTGATTGTTCCTTACTATGAACCTTGTTGGAAGAAACCTATTTTATCAATTCTTTTTATTTGTATAAATATTTTCCAATACTTTTTTATTTTAGAGAATATGAATTAAATTTAAGCTTAGGAGTGGTGTTCTTTTCTTTTTTGAAATTCCACTTGTAGTATTACCATCTAGATCACATGTGTAGTGGTGCACATCCATATATAATTTTTGAAATAAGTGCAAGTATTATGCAATGCTATTTTTATAAGTGGATTCAGAAGACCCTTACTAAATATAAATTTTATTTCAAAATATGATGGTTTATATGTCAAAGAGTGTAAATCATTCTTGAATCATGCAATGTAATCTCTAATAAACACATCATGACCTTGATTTAAACGTTATAAATATTCTACTTTTAATTTAGGTATTTCATGCTTATGATAATATTATAAAAATATGTCTAATAATATTTTAAAGGTATGTAAATAAATATTAATAAGACTATCTAACCAATATGAAACATATCATTTTAGACTCCTATGTAAAATCTTTAACAATATGTGTCCATCATTGGCCCAATGGCCAAAACAGCATATATATTATGTTAAATGGTTAGCAGGGTCTCCACGACCATCAAATAAAGAGCCAATACTTAAATACATTTTATGTAAGAGGTTAATATTTAATTATAATATATTTAATATTAATGTGACATGATTTAAGTTACAAATTAGGAGTTTATATTTACTTTTGAAGGCCTCTTATAACATGCATCATAGACACACTATGAATAGTAGGAGTAGTAGTTTGGAAAGGTGTACTCATAGGTTGTAATTGAGCATCTTCTTAAAACATGGGTATGATTGAATCATCACTATTATCATTGAATTTATTTATATTACATTCTAATACAACATCATTGCATAATTTAGAAACATTATGTATCATACTATTTGTATCACTTGAAGTTCACAAAGAAGGGAAAAAATTACATCATTTTGAATGCCACTAGAATCTTCAAGTATAATTTGACTATCACATTTAAAAAACAAGATAAGGAAATATTTTTTTCATGTGAATCTATTTGTTTTTCTAGAGAGATAAAATAAGCATTATACTTTTGTATCATTGGCATTGTGTAAAGAGAAAAAGAGAATCACATTATCTTTTTGTATCATTTACATTGTCTAGAGAGAGAAGGAGAATCACATTATAATTTTGTGTCATTTGCATCATCCATATCATGATAAATATATATGCATGTAAGATTAGTGTTATCATAAGATTGATTTATGCATTGTTTATTGTTCTCATGTTTTTTTTTGTAACACTTAATGCAATGAAGTGCAATAGCAAAGTGTAAAAATAAGTGAGGTATATTCTCAAATAAATATTCTTTACATTGTTGCAACATGTGAGGAATAGGAATATGTAAGTTATCATAATGTTCCTCTTGTTCTAATGTATGATTAAAATAAGAATCCAAAGAAGAATTAGTGGAGCTAGGCTCTTTTATTTCAAAATTATTATATTCATTTTATTCCTCACTATATGCATCTTCATAATTATTATCATATTCATATTCTTCATATACATCATTAATATTGTTAATCATATAATTATCATCATTAGTCCATTCATTATATTCATCATAGGGTATATAATTAATATAAAATAGAATATCTAAAGAATGGGGACCATCAGGGTTTCGAATATATACATTTCAAGGTTTTTTAAACCTATTATGGAATGAAATAAAAGGATAATACCTATTCCCAAAAGATACTCCCACATAAATAGCCAAAGAATCCTAGAAGGAAAAGACAATAAATTCTCAAATAAAATATGTGGGTTCACTAATAAAGTACATATCCATAACTAAGATTGAAACATGCAAAATAAACTATCTTAATAAATAATTATAAAGGATATATGATGACTTAGATTATTTATCACACTTCCCTGGTCTACATAGGCCTATTTTATGATCTGGTGATGTATATAAGGCATTGTGTTCTATTCGTTTTATAAATTAATTACTATTTTGTTCTAGCTAATATCGATTGTTATCAGATAGTATCAACTACCAATCTTAACTTGAGGTAGTTGATATTGACCTTGTAAATGAAATATTCTTGATTTTTTATGTGGTGTTTTTCCCAGATTATAAAATTCATTTCTACCTTCTCAGTCCTATAAAATCTCATGCATGCACCTAAAATATTAATCCCTAGTTTCCTTCACAAACATTTGAGACATCAAGTTGGGTATGGGGGGGAGTAAATATAGAACAAAAGGGATTAAATTTTACTAACCATGGTCAATCCCCATTTAAACACCAAGCACCACACTACATTTCTAATTTTTCAAAGAGGGCTCAAAGTCAAATTTATTTCTCCCAATTATGTGTGTGTGTTAAATGATGAATGCAAATATATATGTTCTTTGTACTTTTTTCCCTTAGCACAAACATGTTGAATGTAATTGTAACCTTAAATTATTCAAATGTAGCTCAAATTATTCAATATAAGCAAAGGTAGTTTTTATATTTCTTGCAATGTAAGAATGCATGTCCCTCAATATATCCTAATAACTATGTATGTATAGGAATATTTTTGAATTTGAATTAAAGACCTAGTAGTGCATTAAAATATACCAAAAATAAAATAAAAAGGGCAAAAATAATTTCTATAAAAGGAAATGTGTCTAAAATGTAAACTAAGATATCAATGGTCAGAATTGGATAAAAAGGTTCAAGGTCAAAATTTGATCTTGATTGCACTAGTTGAACCCAACTTGGGATA
>JARHVA010000598.1:4960000-4992634 GCA_037957365.1 Torreya grandis | reverse complement strand
CAACCCCCTATAGTTAAAATCTTTTATAGGGGATTTTTTATAATGTCATGGGGTATGTTTTAGCTCATTTATATTCCATTCTAGTCTTGGTCATGGTTTAATTCAATCCTTGTGCCATTTGGTGTCTTAAGGGTCTTTTTAGGTTCATATATGTAAGTGATAGGTCTTCATGGTGATCAATGTAGTTAGAACATAGAACATGTTTTATATGCCTCAAGGAATTCATCTGAGCCTTCAAGGATCAAGTATTATCTCAAGAACAAGCTTTGTGAATCCAAACCATCATCAGGATGTCACATGGAAACCATAATGGAGAAAATTTCTTGTGAAAATTTTAAATATGCTCAAAAATCCTTATGTGATCAATGTCCTTAGTGCCAAGATCATGTTATACAAGTTTCATATCTTAATGATCCTTCTTTTTCAATATCCAAGCCTTTAACATTTAGCTTATCGAGTCTAAAGAGCCAGGCCATCCAGGAATGAATGAACTAGCTCTTTTGTGTATTTTTTATCTTCACTCAAGAAGCCTCACATGAGTAGCGGATCACACATTATTATAGTTATACATGGCAAGAACATGCTATATAATTTCCAAGTTTGTGCAAGATTTTTGGCTCAAGTTATAAGCTTCTGAAGTTAGAATTGTAGCATTAAATGTTCAACCCAATGTCAAGTTTAAGATTGATAAAAATAAATCCTTTTGAGATTAATTTGATGGTCATGTAAACATCAATGATGGTCACATTAATATCATTTTATAGGAGTGAGGATGCCATTTTTAAGCTCATGAAGTAGCAATTAGATTTCAATTGGTGGGTCCTAGTTGATCTTATGGTTCACATTGCATCATACATCTTGATCCAACAATGCAAGATGAGTCCAACAATCAAGGAGTTTGGGAGATCAACATGTGGCATAAGCATGTGAGGTTGGTAGATTAATAGTGGATCCTAAGAATCAATGCATGTTTAACATGTGTATAAACCTAGATAAAGTTGATAAGCTAAGGACAAGATCAATGGATGGTATTTGATCATATAAATCAAGATCGACAGTGCGAATAAAGGTCAATATGTCAATAACCTGAGTCAAAGCTCAACAACCAGTTAGGATAAAGGAGAGCTTATGACTTTTGATTGAAGTTGAGAATCCATTTTTGATATAAGAAAATGGGTCTTGTAGGGTTGTTTTCTCCACCATTAAATATCTCTCGAGTGCCATGAAAAAGACATAGTGATGAAGTCAAGCATAATGAACATAAAAGATGCTATTAGAACCCAATATTGACTTCTAATTTAATGAGTTTTGATGTGTAAGGTTCATGTCTAGTGATTATGTTCACCATTATTTAAGAAAGATCTATTATTTTATAAACCCTCAGGTCCTAGAGTGATATAATAGATCTATGTGGACGTAATAAGAACCAAGCATCGAGTAGAGTGTCATAATATAACAACTATAAGATAACCAATAGTGTGAGATTGGTTTTCCATCTATAGTAGACCTATGATCATGGGGGTAGGTTTGAGAATGATCCATTTAGAATAAGAGATAGCTTTTGTAAGGATGCCATGAAGTCATACATGTAGACTCTAATGGTTTCATCTCTAAGACCAATTGCATGAAAGGGACCCTTCTCTCCACTTTTGCATGCCATGACAAACTAGTTAGGAGTGGTTTAGTACCAAAAAAAAATTCTAATATATTCGATTTGTTTATTGTAACCACATTGATTTTAAAACCTAGCTCAAAATGACTTGATCCCACCATTGTAACCATTAGGGAGCATCAATGAGGGAATATGTAATTGTGTAACCATTCAAGGTGACCTGGATCAATCAAATGGTTTGAATGAACATAATTTATAGTAGTTGTAACTATGGTTCAAACATTTGAACTAATTAATTCCCCTTTCTAGTGTAAAATATCCCTTTCTCTTGCTTCTTTCTTCTATAAATATATCTCTTGAGCTATTGTAAAATAATTCCACTCCACGTATGGTGAATCCCTACAGAATGATGTCATATTTTTCCTTTGAAAATTAATGCAAGTTTAGTTTCAACTTCATGAATAATTGTCTAAGTGTGCAAGTGATGTATGGTGATGCAAAGTGATAATTCTCTATCATTTATTCCCTTGTCCTTTCATGTTTGTGTAAGAGTTCCTATTCTAACAGGTCATGTAGAGTGTATTCAAGTATGTTAGGCCTATTTAAAGTGTATGACTATCCTTAGAGTGTGTAATTATCCCTCTATTTAATTTGCCTTATATTACTTAAAACATCACACCTCTACATTGAAATTCATGTTAGAAACCTTTTAGGACTTAGAAGCTAGTTTGTGTGCCTTGTTTCTTAGTGCAAGAAAGTGTGATGATCATATGGAAAACATCTTGGTGTATCACCTCTTAAATTAGGTTAATTTCATGTAACTTCTAACTCTTTTCCCCATAATTAATTAGTTAGCATAGGTGAAATCAATTTAAGACACATCTATAGAGATAGCCCTTAAATATAGAGGCTCACTTCCACTATAGGTACACCCACATGCCTGGAAGTGTTCCCATGTTTCCCAAATCTAGAAGAGGCTTAAAAAAATTATTCTAGGGTGAAAAATCTAGTGACAATAGTTATGGAATGTCTAATGGGATAAATGTCCAAGAGAGTGGAAATATTATTGGTGTGTCTTTCCTCTAATTAAATTTTGGAAGCAAGCAATCTAGCACCAATGGTGACTCTGAATGATAACTTCTAGTTATAATTAGTCTAGGTATCTTTAGTTGAAGATTTTGATTAGTTTTTGCATCCAATTTAACATATGAGGTTGATATGAATAGTTATGGTGAATACCCCTATCATGAATCTCTCTATCAACCTTTTTATGAGCCACATTATACCCCTTAACAGTCCTATCACAATGGCTACTAGTCCTATGATATATGGCAGCCTTATAGTCTTACATTTACCCCCATATAGACATCATGTTATTAGATAACCCTATATATAAGGATACCAAGAAACCTATCAAGAATCTTCCCTATTAGTCCCAATATGATCCCTATTATTCAAGTCATGATGCCTATCAATCCTAAGAAGATGTTTCTATGGATTCTAGATCAAGATATCAAGATGCAAGTATTGAATTCTTAGATATTCAAGTACAACAAGTTAAATCTAGTGTTGATACCCATCATTATCCTCTTCTTCCATCAACCCCACGTCATGTATAATCCTTGTTGGCATCCATACCATAGTTACTAGCTAATGAAGATAAAATGATAACATGGGATGCTGAGTATGATGTGCTCCCTGATCATCTCATGGAATGGTTGAGAGGTGTTGCCCAAAGCTATATGCAAAGGTTAGAGATATTTGAAGAGATAGAAGGAAATCAATAGGAGATTAAAAAACAAATGGACTTGGAAAATAAGTGTCTTCAATGCTCAGTAGATAGGCTGAGTATGTGGGAGGATAAAGAGATCAAAACTGAACATGCTGCTATTGAAGAAATTCAAGGAGACTATTGGCAAGATGCAATGCCTAACTATGTAAATGTTTATCCTTATAATCAGCCCAAGAAGTCACTTACATATGAGCTTATTATTGCTTTTATCTTTCCTAAATCCACTCACAAGCCATCTACTACCCCTCACACTCCACCTCTAATTCATAAATCCTCCACTACACCTCATATTCCATCTCCTTCACATGAGCTCATCCATCAACCTTCCATCTCACCCCTTCTTGAGGAAGAGCCCATTTTGAGAGAATCAAATGAATAATAAATAATCCAAGCCATGGATGACCAAGAGGATGTCATGAGTAACTATGAGGAGGAAATCACCATAGGGAATCCCCTTGGTGACCACAAGTGTAATTATACCTTCTTAGATGAAAAGAAACATATTGAAGATCTTATTACAACTGTCTATGAGGAATGTGACAAAGACTCAAAGAGGTAATTACTTGAGGGAGAATCCATTTCTAATCATGAAGTTGTGGATGACCATCTCAATCATGAAATGAAGTGTATTATCAATGATAAAGGTCAAGTCACTCCTCAAGAGGTTGCAGTCCTAAAAGAGTCTCATGAGACCAAGGTATAAGACATAAATCTTGGACATGGATCAATACCTATATATGATTTTGAACCACCCTTAAATGCATTAGAACATGAATAAAATTATCTTGATGACCTCATGCATTAATAAGATAAGATTGAAAGAGTAGTGGTTTTAGATGACAAGGAGGACAAAGATGATTGACAACTGTAAATGAAGCTCTTTCAAGAGATTAAAGATTTTTTCCAAGTTGAAGGATAAGTACTTGAGAAGGTGGATAAATATTCTCATGGAGGACAATTACTAGGATTGGATAGACTATGACAAGCTCCTTCATGAGCTTGAAGAACTTGCAGCTAAAGAGAAATCCAATCTTATTGAGAGCACTGTGAAAACCAGGAAAGTAAGCCTTATTGAACCACCTTTGGATGTTTTAGTTGATAAGTCATATGAGAAAGTTGAGGCTATTTGGATGCATGAAGATTTCCTTTCCATATCTATCCTATTTAGAGCTACTTGGTTCTCATTGAAAATCATGCTAATGAAGTTGGCAAACACCATGAAGAAGATGGAGGCATAAATGTTAAGGATCAAAAGGCTACATGTCTCACCAAATATTTCTTGTCATGAATCAAAAGAGGTTTCAAAATTCCCCTTTGATGTTGGAATAAGTTTTCATTTTAGGTTAGTTTGTGTTTAAGTTAGTTTGTTTAGTTTGGTGTGTGTGTTCCATAAGTGTTCATGAAGCACAAGTGTCATTTTACTTAGTTTCTTGTTTTGTGTGTTGCTTCTTGTTAGTTTCATTGTATTTTATGTGTTGTCAAAGCAAAAATGTATGTTAAAATTGTGTACATGTGAGCTTATATCCTAATGGATAGGAATAGGCAACTGGTCATGGCATATCAAACATGCCACCCCTAGGAAATCACCAAAGATGTTGACCTTTTTTCCCCACAGGCTAAAATGGGTCAACCCCCTATAGTGAACCAACTCTTTTACACATTTTTTATCTTCACTCATGAATATTTGTGTGACCAATGGATCACATGAATTTTTAATTCTACATGTCAAGAACATGATTTGAAAGTTATAATTTTACGTGAGCTTTCTAGCTCAAGTTATAAGATTCTAAAGTTAGACCTGCAGTATAAGATATTTTCACCAATGTCAAGTTTAAGATCAATAAAAATAAATCATTTTGAGACTAAATTTGATGATCACATGAAAATCAATGACAATCATGAAAACATCATTTGACAAGAATGAGGACGTTAATTTTAAGCTCATGAAGTAGTCATTGGATTTCAAATGGTGGGCCTAGTTAATCTAACGGTTTGCATTACATCATACATCTTGATCCAATGGTATGAGATGAGTCAAATAGTTAAGGAGATGGAGAGATTGACACATGGTGTAAGTGTGTGAGGTTAGTAGATTGATAGTATGTCCTAAGAATCAATACATGTTTGACACATGGCATAATCTAGACAAAGTTGACAAGTTAAGGGCAAGATTGATGGCTATCACTTGATCATACATATCAAGATTGATGATGCAAGAAAAGGTCAATATGCCAATAAGCTGAATCAGATCTTGATAACTAATTAAGATAAAAGAGAGATCAAGACCTTTGATAGAGGTCAAGAAGCCATTTTTGAAAAAAGTAAATGGGTCTTATAGGGTCATTTTTTTCACCATTGAAGATTGCTCGAATGCCGTGAAAAAGACCCAGTGATGTAGTCAAGCATATGGAACATAAAAGATGCCATTAGAGCTCAATATTGACTTTTGGTTGGATGAGTTGTAGCATATAGGGTTTATGTCTAGTGACTATGTTATCCATTATATAAGAAGGGTTTATGCATCTATAAACCCTCGGATCCTATAATGACATAATGGAACTATGTGGACCTAATAGGAACTAAGCATCAAGAAGAGTGTCATAATATAATGACTATAGGAAAACTAATAGTTTGAGATTAGTTTTTTATCTATAGTGAACCTATAATCAAGGGGAAAATTTTGAGCATGATTTAATTAGAATAAGATCTAGATTTTGTAAGGATTCCATGAAGGCATATCATAGGCTCCAATGGTTTCATCTCTAGGACCAATTGCATGAAAGAGTCCCTTTTCTCCACTTTTTCACACCATGACAAATCAGTTAGGAGTATTTTAGCACCATAAAAAATTATAATAGATGGATCCATTTAGTGTAACCACATTGATGCCATAACTTATCTCAAAACCACTTGATCTCACCATTATAACCATCAAGGAGCATCAATGAGGGAATATATAACTATGAAACCACTCAAGGTGACCTAGATCAATCAAATGGTCTGAATGAGCATAATTTATAGAAGTAGTTTTAACTACAGTTCAAACATTTGAAATAATTGATTCCTCTTTCCATCATAAAATTTCCCTTTTTCTTGCTTTCTTTCTTCTATAAATATAGCTCTTGAGCTATTATAAAAGAAATCCACTCCATGTATGGCAAAGCCCTGCTAGAATGATGTCATATTTTGCCTTTAAACATTAATACAAGTCTGGTTTCAAGTTCATGAATAATTATTTAAGTGTGAAAGTGATGTATGGTGATGCAAAGTGATAATTCTCTATCCTTTATTCCCTTGTATTTTCATGTTTGTGCAAGATTTCCTATTATAACAAGTCATGTAGAGTGTATTCAAGTGTGTTAGGACTATTTCAAGTATATGACTATCCTTGGATTGTGCAATCATCCCTCTAGTTCATTTGCCTTGTGTTGCTTCACACATCACACCTCTACATTGAAATACTCACGTTAGAAAACATCTAGGACTTAGAAGCTAGTTTGTGTGACTTGTTTCTTAGTGAAAGAGAGTATGATGATCATATGAAAAACATTTTGGTGTATAATCTCTTGGATTAGGATTGTTTCATGAAAATTATAACTCTTTTTTCCATAATCAATCAGTTATCATAGGTGAAATAACTTCAAGACACATCTTGGGAGCTAGCCCCTAAATCTAGAGGCTCACTTCGACTATAGGTATACCCACATACCTGTAAGTGTTCCCATGTTTCATAAATCTAGAAAAGGATTGAATAACCTCTTTTAGGGTGTAAGATTTGGTGACCATAGTTACCTCACCTCAAAAGGATAAGACAATTGTATACTCTATAAATGGAACCATGTAGTATATAGAAGGAAACATGTCTAGGTAAATGTATCATTGAATCACATAGAACCAATGTGATCACATGTAGGCATAAGAAGCATCATAAATATCATGGAAATGTATAGATAATAATAGTATGAGATCAAAAATAAAATAAGTACACACACAAGATCACTCTAAAGTAAGTCAAAAGGCAATGGTCCATGGAAGACCTCAAATAAGGGAAATGTTCAAATGCCACATAATCAAAGGGACATGACTTAGTCAAGTGCCTATAAAATAAAAAATGACATATTTAAATCTCCATACAACAAACAATGGAATATGCAAATGTAAATGAAATCATACATCAGCATGGGGTCCACAAACAAATGATCATATTGAAATTATCAAAAAGGAATACAAGACACTCAAGTAAGTGCATAAAGTAAACCATAAGTAAATGACATAAACATGCCATAATAGCCCATGGATCTAACATGTTAGGAAAAAGTGTCAAGTTTATAACATATCAAGTACCCTATGTAAGATATAATCATGGATAATAGGCATGTGTAAACACATATGTAGGCTCAAACATGATAATGTAGAGTGATAATTGAATCATATAACATGTGTGTATCAAAAAATTGGATACCCTCTCCATATGACATGAGTATAAGGAAGGCCCAATATCCAAAATAGGAATGTATCATGTATTTGTGTATGCCTGTATCACACTTAGGTAAAAGTGTCACACATATGTGTATGTAGAAGTAATTAAATATGTTACCCATTAATATGGAAGTAATACATGGATGCCAAGGAGACAATAAAACATGTAAGTGTCGAAAATGTTTTTGGATTTTTGAATGTTTTTTATTTTTTTGGTCTTTTTAAAATGTTTTGAATAGGAAATATCATCCTATGATGCCATCCAATGAATGTCCTTATGTATCTCCCCATTATGAATCTAGTATAATATCTAGGTTATGTTACTGAGGAGTATGTGTAATATCTATAAATGTGGTATTAATAATGCATTATGTATGTAAAATAGGACTCTATGGTCATGGAGTAATAGTATGTATAACAAGAGTATGGGTTTTATAACCCATTTTTGAGTGTTATGTGGTTTATTTGGAATAACAATAATATGTGCATCTTGAGATGTTTTAGATATTTGAACATCATGTGTAGAAATAGATGGGGATTCTATGGAATTGAATGTGTTTATGATGTAATGGTCTCTCAATTATTGGACACCTATTAAATGGGATTGATTTTTGGTGGTGAATTAGCATTAGTAGGCTTGATGTCTAGTTATTCAGTACAAGTTTCTTTTGTTCAATAAGATGTTCATACAAAATTTTAGAAAATTTAATTACCTAATTGCCATGAATGTATTTAATACACCCATGAATTGTAAAGGTACTAATCAAAGAGTGTATCTAAGGTCATCCCAATAACATATCAAAGATGTCTATAGAAGGGATAACTAAGAAGGTGATAACCACATGTGTGGGACTAGCCTATAAAGGCAATTCAATCTCACCAAGAACCTTTTAGGAGGTCCCATAGAATGATCTAACTGATATGGTAAATGGGTGTAAATCAATATGAGTATAACCCAAGTGTGTAAGTAATGTCATTGTGCAAACATTTTCACTTTCACAACTATAGTAATAACAATGTGTATGGGGTGTTTATTAAGGTATGATCATATGAATAAATAATGAATATCATACTCATCATCCTTAATTTCACTATCATCAAAGGAAATAGAAGGTATATGAACCATGGGAGGTATATGTTGCATGTAAGTACCAATAACCCCGTCTAGTGGGTGTCCATAATGTGATAGAGGAAGATGTGTATTATATGCCATTTAAACTTTTGGTTCCTTCTTAGAATGTTATTTTAAAGGATTTTTAAATATTTTCTATTTATGGTAATAATTAGGTTGGGAGCATGATTCCTTTTTAGGATCCTCAAATAAAAGTTTTTGGTTATTGATAAGATCTTGGATCTTGTGTTTCAAGGTAAAACATCTACTTGTAGAATGTCATGGTCCTTGATGATAATTAGAATAAACATTCACATCATATACTTTGGGTAGAGGTCAACTCATATCAACCTTTATAAGATGAGGGAGAGATATACGTTGACACTCTAGTAATCATATGAGTAATGAATATGAGGACTCAGGTAAACTTGTAAATTTTCTCCTTGGTGTATTAGATAAGATAAGCCAATTAGGCTATTGTGAAACTATGTTAACCATTATGTTTGTATCCTTTTTAGGATTAGGAGGATTTACCTTATAACATAGTTTAATTATGAATTTTATTCTATATGTAGATTTAATTGGTGTGTTTGCTACATACTTGAGCTTATGTAATGACATAAGCTTCATTTCATAGTCTCGTAAAACATGCCATAATTCATATAAAGATTTGAACTTCTTGAAAATAATGAACTCATGTAAAGAAGCAAGCAAAATTTGATTGAATATCTTATAACTATTTTTATACAATAAGATTGGTCATTTTAGTTATCATTATCTTATATCTCAAGACATACTCATTGATATGTTCATTGGTTCCTTGTTTGATTTTTGCAATTTGGACATAGGAAACCTTTTTATAAATGTTAATGGAAAATTGTGATAAAAACTAGTCTGAAAGAGGTTTGAATGATGTAAATAATATAACCACCTCAAATCATAGTCCTTAAGGCTTCTTGGAAATAATTTGGTCTAAATTTTATGATTGGAAGCATAGTCAAGGCATACCACATAAAATGTTTGAATATGTTGTTTAGGCCCTTGACATCATAAATGGTGAACTTAGGTACAATAAATATCATTGGTAAGGAGTGTAAATATTTTTCAAGTGAAAGAGGGTTATGCAACACATCTTTTGAATCTATGGCATGAGGGAATTTAAAGCATTTTTTTCAATGTTTGTAATCTTATCTTTCAAGGTCTTTATAACTTGAAGGAATAATTGAACTGTAGGTCTAGTGGGATTTAGATTAGTGAATTGAGTAGTCACCAAAGGGAATTAAAACATGTTTTGAGTAGTAATAGACATTTAAATTGGTATTTATGTTTAAATAATGGGTAATTATATGATAGATGTATCAATAGTAGTTTTAGGGAATAAGCGTTTAAACACATAATTTGTGACCCACTAGATGTATTTAATTGTAATGTGTTCAAGGGGAGGGATGTTTCCACTATAGTTTTGGATTTTATTACTTCAAGTATAGATTTTAATATCTCATCAATATCATTAGGGTTTTGTTGAATGAACTCAAAAAATAATGTGATTGAATGTACTTGATCATGGTCTATTTGCTCATTTTTATTTGTTTCGAGGTTTTCATTATCATAATCTTCTTCTATGATAAACTTATCAACATTTTTTTCATTTTCAACATGGGTTTCATCATGATACAAGGTATGATCCCTCATTGGTTTATGATAAATTGGATGGGTGGAGGGGAACCTCAATATGTTCAATAGGCACACCTCCCAATCTAGGATTATGCTTAGGTTACATACAAAATAGTAAAAGCAGGAAATTAAAAATTAAAACAATCTAAAAACCTTGTTGGTTTAAAACCTTAGGAATCATTTTTTTGGTATTCAAATGAATTAGGTTCACTAAATGTTTAACGTTAAAATGGGAATCTAGGTTCGTGTTATATAGATTACATTAAAGGGGTATATAGAAATAAAATGGAACAAGGGTGATAATTAGATCTATTGTAGGCCAATTAGATTCTAAACTTAGATATAAACATACATTAATTTTACTATGTTGATATAGTCTAAATATGGAAAGTATAACTATGCTAGATATACATTAATTCCCTCTTCCCTTCTCAAAAATTATTCTGGGCATTCAAATTCTCCATTTTTACAGCTTTTTCAGCTAACGGACTTTGCTAGAAGAAATCTATAGACTCTGCAAGCTTAAATATATGGACTATATAGGCTTAAATCTATGGACTCTAGAGGCTTAAATCTATGGACTCTATAGGAAAGAAACAAGCTCTCAACACTTAGGCAGTTTCAAGGTTGGTTCAACACCAAGGTTCAATGACATTAGCAAGCTTAAAGAGTTAAGTGCTTCAGCAAAATTTCAAAGTTCAACCACTTTAGCAAGTTTAACAGCTTCAAAAGACTTAGTGAGAAATAAGAAGGATTGAACCATTAAACCTTGAACCAAAATGGTTCAACAGTTCAATGGGTTTAAAGGTTCAAAGGTTCAATAAGTAGTTGGTTCAATCGGTTGGTTCAAGCGGTCAAGTGGAACACAAGAAGAAAGTGATTAAACTGTTGAACCTTTGAACTATTGAACTGTAATTGGTTTAATTAGTCAGTTCAAAGGAATGCCCCAAAGTGAAGAGACCAAGTGCCCTTATGGAGGGCAGTGAAGAAAAGAAGACTTTGAAGAACAAAGGAATGAACCATTGAACCATTGAACCATTGAACCTTGAACCAAATTGGTTCAATGGGTTCAACAAGTTCAATAGATTCGAAGAGATTAAGGGACTTAGAAAAATAGAGAAGCAATGGAACAAAGGATGAACCAATGAACTGATTGAACCTTGAACCAAAAAAGTTCAAAGTTTGAAGGTTCAAAGGTTTAATGA
Source organism: Torreya grandis (assembly GCA_037957365.1). Taxonomy (NCBI): domain Eukaryota; kingdom Viridiplantae; phylum Streptophyta; class Pinopsida; order Cupressales; family Taxaceae; genus Torreya; species Torreya grandis. The sequence goes on along the minus strand of JARHVA010000598.1, from coordinate 4,980,761 downwards.
TTCAAAAGAAGCGCCAGACAAAGGGATGATTCAATCAAAGACCAAGAAAGTGATTGAATCGAGAAAGCGATTGAACTAAGAAAGTGATTGAACCGAGAAAGTGATTAAACTAATGAAGTTATTGAACTAGGGAAGCAATTGAACCATTGCCATCCCTGCAGATGTCAAATTTAAGATAATGAAATATCCATCAATTTTCAAATATGACGCAGACCTTGTGAATAAATTTAGCAACCGGCCAAAGAGGTAGCTTGAGAGCTCAGATCACACAGATAAGGACAAAATATAGTAGAAGTCACCACCTGTCCCTTGTAAAACTTGGTGGAAAGTGCCAAGTGTCAATGTCTACCATTTATTCCTTTGGTCTCATTATTGAGTAAGGACTATGGTGGGTCCTGGGTGAATTACTAAGGTGAGCGGAGCACGCCAAGTGGCATCATCCATGTGAATCCAAATGAGTCATGCATGTTTCTATAGTGTTTCTAAAGGCTCAATGGAAGCCACCATGTGTCATCTTCCACAAGACTCTCAAAGGATATCTTAAGCTTCTATAAGGTAAACAGATGCTGCCAAGTGTTCTTGCCTGCTTCATAGTGGAAAGCACCACCTTTCCCTTCATCAAGAATAAAGCACCTTGGTGGAAAGTGCCAAGTGTCAATGTCTACCATTTATTCCTTTTGTCTCATTATTGAGTAAGGACTATGGTGGGTCCTGGGTGAATTACTAAGGTGAGCGGAGCACGCCAAGTGGCATCATCCATGTGAATCCAAATGAGTCATGCATGTTTCTATAGTGTTTCTAAAGGCTCAATGGAAGCCACCATGTGTCATCTTCCACAAGACTCTCAAAGGATATCTTAAGCTTCTATAAGGTAAATAGATGCTGCCAAGTGTTCTTTCCTGCTTCATAGTGGAAAGCACCACCTTTCCCTTCATCAAGAATAAAGCACCTAAGAGCTCAAAATATAGCAAGGAAAGGGGAAATGATGGAGAAAGATCAAAAAATATCTATGCATGGGATATGTTTCTAGAAGGTGAAGTAGTCGACCAAGTGGACATCAGAGAGCTTGAACATTCAATGGTGTGGCCTATTCTCTTACATTGAGTAAAGTGAAAATAGTTGCACACCCATCAGGAAACACATCAAGTAGCCCATATTTAATATCGATGCCTGATTCTAGCATAGCCCATGGACAGAATTTAAAATGCATTGAAGGCATTGAATGCATCATAGCCCATCATTTTTGTGAAACAAAGCACCCAAGTCTTTCTTGGAGCACTATATATTAGAATCTCTCTTATTGTTTTAAGGGGATCTCTCTGTTATCAAAAACAAAACTCTACCCAAATTGAAAGGCATTACTGAGACTTTGAGCTTAGATTATTAATCATATTTCATTATTTGAATAAGAAAACAAGTGACTTTTTAGACTTTGTGCTGGAATAACCTGGTTGTTGGGGAAATTGTTCTTATGTCTATTTCCTTAATATGTTTTTTGTCCATTTAATTAAATAAGCAGAATTAGTGAAAGTAATCAAGAAGGTGTCTTAAAGCCAGCTGTAGAGAGACTTTTTTCTGCCACAATTGTCTTTAGTTTATCTATTTTCTATTTCTATGTAGGGGATCTTGGGATGACTTTGTGCCCTCATTATCATTCGTATTTCACTCTTTGGCAGTTGAGGTGGAGACTTTGTGCTGCCACAATTGTCTTTAGTTTGTCTATTTTCTATTTCTATGTAAGGGATATTGGGATGACTTTGTGCCCTCATTATCATTCATATTTCACTCTTTGGCAGTTGAGGTGGAGACTTTATGCTACATTTCATCATGTTGTGTTATTGTGCCCTATTACAGTTACTTGTCACTACCCGAAAGGTTCTTGTTGTCTGCTAAACAACACTTCTAAAAGAAGAGGAGTGCCTTCTATCATTTCATCAGGATTTATCCTTTGATTGGTGAACATCATCTATAAAAAAAGAGAGATGGATGGTGTTATCCTACCCCTGAGTGTTATTTTTGGCTTATTTATAGTAGATTAGCATATACATATAGCCCCTTCATACTTATAGGGAACCTCCCCTTGATGAGAGGAGAGATTTGACCCCTTTTGATGTAGTAAACTTGCACATCTGGCTGACTAATTTCCCTATGCTATGGTTAAAGAGACCTATTTTGCTCATCAATTAGCTGATTAACAAAATATTCACCCAACAATTTTTGGTGACTCTACTGGGAATTTACACACAATCTAAAGCCTCAAGTTTCAAATTGAAGTATTCTTTGCCCTTATGCATTATAGACTTTGGCAACTCCATTCTATGTCTTACCAATTATCATTATAGCCTTACCATCTCCCTCCACCTCTACGTCAACTAGGATAGAACACGCAGTTTGAAGCCTCATGCTGAAGCAAGGCCAGTTCTTTCCCATTTTTGTTTTACAATCTGGCAGATCCATGGTATATGTGAAATCAAAGGGCTAAAGGTATTGTTCACCATGTATTTGAGTTGGTACAATAATGTAATTTTAATCTATTTCCTTCACCATCTTGGCTCTAACAAACCAAGAGCTTTCCTCCTACTAAAGTCAAGTCTCCATTATTGGGCAAAGTGTCCATTTATGCTATTAATAAATCTTTGTCAATACTTACCCCTCTAAGATTTGTTATTATACCTTTCCATAGTCATACTATGGCAATTCAAGGCCCTTGGGGTAACTCTTTTGGCCCGCTCAATTTAACTCTACCTCTACATGAGCTACCACGCAGTTCAAGGAAAAATTTCCCCAAGTTCTATGGTGATGGGAAGGTCCATCTTGATGAACATATTGCAGCATTTAACATAGCCTATGGCATAATAGGTGTGTAGTATGAGGATGTAGCAGTTAGCATGTTCATGGAAACTTTACAAGGTGCTGTTGTAGACTAGTTCTATCATCTACAGGCCCAGACTATGACTGACTGGAACACTCTCAAAGCCAAATTTGAAGCTAGATTCAAGCTTGTAGAAGATGGGCATGCCCTACAAGCTCAACTCACACAAATGAAGAAGGAGCTTCATGAACCAATGAGGGATTTCATAGCCAAGTTTGACAAGCTGAGGAATAGGATTCCTATAATTGCTCAGCCTATAGCTGAGAATCTCAAATGTTTCTTCATCAACTCTCAGCTGCCTAAAGTGAGTTTTTTACTGAGACATGATGGCCAAATAGACCTTGTTATAGCTCAAGATTTGGCCACTAAGGTGGAAGATGACCTTATCTTGGCAAGTAAGATAAGGAGAGATCTTAACAGAGGTAAATCTTCTTCATCTTTTGAATATTCATCTACAGGCACCACTGATCAAATGGTGCAAAAGTTAGCAAATGATTTGCTAGCCTTGAAAAGATAAGTGGCCCAAGGTATGTATGCTCCTCCTTATTATGATATGCTAAGGAGGACATTTCAGAACCAATCATATCAAGGAAATGCTACCAAAAGTCAAGGGAAACCAAATCATCTACCTTCCCCATAGGGGAAACTTGCCATTGAAGCAGCACTAGCTAACTCAATAGTTGGATATCTGGAAATAGAACATGATTTCTCTTTTCAACCTAAGTTTGAGCAAGAAAATGACACTGATATTTTTGTAGTAGAGCAAGAAGAATTATCTAGTGACTCCAACATTGGTTTCCTAAATTACTAAGATGAACCTAGAGATAAAGGTAAAGTAGTTGATGGATCATATGCTATATTCACTCGGTCTCAGAACTAGTCAACCCAACAAGCTGATAAATTAAAAATAGGGGAAATTTCTTAGCCTATAATTTAAATTTCCAAATGAGGAACTACTCTACCTTTCTAGTCAAAGGACCCAGTGAGTAATAAAAAGGTAAATACATCAAGCATTCCTTCATCTTCAACTTCAATTCCACAGACCAGTACGACCCCTCCTAAAAACTAGAAAGATGAACTACCTTCCTCTGTTCCTAGTCCATTTTAGTCATTTGACATAATCGACCATGTCAAGAAGAACAAAATTCAAATGTCTGAATTTGAATTCTTATAATCCAATCCTGAGTAGTTAGATAGGATAGTTCAGTGTGTGAAGAATAAAGCCATCCCTACATGAAAATACGTTAAAAAGGTAACTCATGATCCCCCAAGGAACATGTCCATCCCAAAAAACCTTGTCATTTCTCCTCATGCTACTTCTAGAAGGACTAAGCCATTCTATGTCTCCCTACTGATAAATGGACATCAGCTGAACAATTGCATCATATACTCAGGTGCATCAAACAATGTCATGCCTACCAAAGTAGCTAAATCCCTTGGTCTCACATTTACCAAGACATTTGGGAGATGTTTCTCCATGGATAAAAAATAAGTGCCATTACTGGGACAAATCAAGGACACCCAATTTACATTTGCCACCTTTACAGAAAAGAGAATCAAGATGACAGTCCTGGTGGATGACGTCCCAGCCTCATACGACATCCTTCTTAGGTGAAATTTTTGCAAGGATGTTGAAAGAGAATTTAGCATGGACTTGTCTGAAGTGAGGATCCCTATCAAAGGCATCATGTAGAGGCTACTTCCTAAAAAGGAGGAAAAATATTTTGTCACCCAAGTGTCGATCCCTGAAGCTCAAATTCTATGAGTCTTTAGGCAGGGGCAACTATTTTTGGTCTACTGAAGACGTTCTTGTTATAGCAAATGAAAGTCCTATAGGTGGCAATCTAGGAATTGGTTCAGATAAAACAATAAAAGGCATGAGAGAGCATAGTGCAAGCCCAAAGGAACTCTCCTCTCCAAATGAATAAAAATATGAGAAAGGATCAATTTTTGATGATGTATGGATACTAGGATTTGATGGCAGCTACTCTTCTTAGTGGTGCTGGAGCTAGGACTATGTTGATATCTCCTCAAGGAGATATCTTTCTTTCTTCATATAAGTTGTAGTTCAGTAACACCAACAACACTATCGAGTATGAATCTCTATTACTTGAGTTGAAGGTTTCTCAAGACAAAGGTGTCAAACTCCTTCACGCCAAAGGAGATGCTGAGCTGATGGTTTGTCAAGTATCTGATGGAGACAATCAAATCATGTGCTGGACTTAACTAAAAGAGAAACAAGCTATGGTAGTGGACCATACTAATGCATGCCAAAGTTAGGAAAAGTAACTCTTCACCAAGAGAGCAAAGATTAATGGTTTTTAGATTGGAGACCACACCTTGCCATGGGGCAAGAAGAGAGAACCAAAAGGAGTGCATAGAAAATGTGATTCCTGGTGGAGACTTCCATTCACCCATCACCGATTATGGGGAGAAAATGTTTTATTACTAGTTTATTAGGATGGAATTCCATTTTCACTATCTCATAGTGGGTGGCATTTGAAGCACTTCAAATCTTGAGGCATCAGATAAGATCATCTATACATATGTATATTTGTATAGTCTTTAGTTCTATTTTGTGCTTTTCATTTTTGTTTTTGGCACCTTTATTTTTGGATAGCATGACTCCATAGCCCAATGGCACACTTCAAGGCACTAGAGGTTCTAGTTTTTACTTCCCTTAGCTATTCTAAGTCTTCAACTAAAAGAAGTTCCCCAACTGGAGCCAGCTGTTGTTCCCAAAATATGTCACTCATTTTTGGAACAACATATGAACTATTTTTGGTCCTGCAGGCCAAAAGTTCTCTCTTGCCTTCTCAAAAATTGTTTTGGGCATTCAAATTCTCCATTTTTTAAGCTTTTTCAGCTAAAAAACTTTGCTGGAAGAAATCTATAGACTCTACACGATTAAATCTATGGACTCTACAGGCTTAAATCTATGGACTCTATAGGCTTAAATCTATGGACTCTAGAGGCTTAAATCCATGGACTCTGTAGGAAAGAAATAAGCTCTCAACACTTAGGCAATTTCAAGGTTAGTTCAATGCCAAAGTTCAATGATGTCAGCAAGCTTAAAGAGTTAAGTGCTTCAGCAAAATTTCAAAGTTCAACCACTTCAGCAAGTTTAACAGCTTCAAATGGCTTCAAAAGACTTAGTGAGAAAGAAGAAGGCTTGAATCGATGAACCATTGAACCTTGAACCAAAATGATTTAAAGGTTTAAAGGTTTAATAAGTAGTTGGTTCAAATCAATTGGTTTAATCAGTTGGTTCAAGCAGTCAAGTGGAACACAAGAAGAAAGTGATTGAACCATTGAACCTTTGAACTGTTGAACCATAGTTGGTTTAATCGATCGGTTCAATCAATTGGTTCAAAGGAATGCCCCAAAGCAAAGAGACCAAGGGCCCTTGTGGAGGGTAGTGAATAAAAGAAAAATTCAAAGAACAAAAGAATGAGCCATTGAACCATTGAACCTTGAACCAAATTGGTTTAATGGGTTTAACATGTTCAACGAGTTTAATGGATTCTAAGAGATCAAGGGACTTGGAAAAATAGAGAAGCGATGGAACAAAGGATGAACCAATGAATCGATTAAACCTTGAACCAAAAAAATTCAAAGTTTGAAGGTTTAAAGGTTCAACAGTTCAAAAGAAGCACCAGACAAAGGGATGGTTCAATTAAAGACCAAGAAAGTGATTAAAATGAGAAAATGATTGAACTAAGAAAGCGATTAAACTGAGAAAGAGATTAAACTAAAGAAGTGATTGAACTAGGAAAGTGATTGAAATAGGGAAGTGATTGAACCATTGACATCCTCATGGATGTCAAATTTAAGATAATGAAATATCTATCAATTTTCAAATACGGCATAGACCTTGTGAACAAATTTAGTGACCAGCCAAAGAGATAGCCCGAGAGCTCAAATCACACAGATAAGGACAAAATATAGCAAGAGTCATCATGTGTCCCTTGTAAAACTTGATGGAAAGTGCCAAGTGTCAACATCTGCTATTTTTTCCTTTTGTCTCATTATTAAGTAAGGATTGTGGTGGGTCCCAAGTGAATTGCTAAGGTAAGCGGAGCATGCCAAGTGGCATCATCCATGTGAATCCAAATGAGTCTCACATGTTTCTATAGTGTTTCTAAAAGGTTAGTGAAAGCTGCCATGTGTCATCTTCCACATGACTCTGAAAGGATATCTTAAGCTTTTATAAGGTAAATGGATGTTACCAAGTGTCCTCACCTGCTTCATAGTATAAAGTGCCACCTATCCCTTCATCAAGAATAAAGTGCTCGAGAGCTCAAAATATAACAAGGAAAGGGGAAATGATGGAGAAAGATCAAAAAATATCCATGCATAGGATATGTTTCTAGAAGGTGAAGCAGTCGACCAAGTGGACATCAGAGAGCATGAACATTCAATGGTGCGGCATGTTCTCTTACATTGAGTAAAGTGAAAATAGCTATGCACACATCAAGAAACACATCAAGTGGCCAATATTTAAGATCAACACTTGATTTCAGCATAGCCCATGGATAGAATTTAAAATGCATTGAAGGCATTGAATGCATCATAGGCCATCATTTTTGTGAAACAAAGCACCCAAGTCTTTCTTGGAGCACTATATATTGGATTCTCTCTTATTGTTTTAAGGGGATCTCTCTATTATCAAAAACAAAACTCTGCCCAAATTGAAAGGCATTACTGAGACTTTAAGCTCAGATTGTTGATCATATTTTGTTATTTGAATAAGAAAACAAGTAACTTTTCAGACTTTGTGTTGGAATAGCTTGGTTGTTGGGGAAATTGTTCTTATGTCTATTTCCTTAATATATTTTTTATCCATTTAATTAAATAAGTAGAATTAGTGAAAGTAATCAAGAAGGTGTCCTGAAGCTAGCTATGGAGAGACTTTGTGCTACCATAATTGTCTTTTGTTTGTCTATTTTCTATTTCTATGTAAAGGATCTTGGGACAACTTTGTGCCCTCATTATCCTTTATATTTCACTCTTTGGCAGTTGAGGTGGAGACTTTGTGCTACATTTATCCTACTATGTTATTGTGCCCTATTACAGTTACTTGTCACTACCTGAAAGGTTCTTATTGTCTACTGAACAACACTTCTGAAAGAATAGGAGTGCCTTCTGTCATTTCATTTAGATTTATCCTTTGATTGGTGAACATCATCTCTAAAAAAAGAGATATGGATGGTGTTATCCTACCCTTGAGTGTTCTTTTCAGCTTATTTATTATAGATTAGCATAGATATATCCCCTTCATACTTACAGGGAACCTCCCCTTGATGAGAAAGAGATTTGTCCCCTTTTGATGTAGTAAACTTGCACATCTAGCTAACCAATTTCCCTATGCTGTGGTTGAAGAGACCTATTTTGCTCATCAGTTAGCTTATTGACAAAATATTCACCCAACAAAGTAGATTATGGAATAATCATAAAATTTTGTGTGTGACACTTCTGACTTGCTAGATAGTAATGCCAGCCTATGACTATTACATCAATGTTACTATCTAGATTTGACAATAGTGTCATATACATAATATTTGTTGAAATATGATGTGACCATGTTTGGATGCTTCTGGGTTTTGATTTACCTTCACTCTGGTGCAATGATTATTACTTGTGAAATAAAAAAACCCTAGATTTTCATCTTTAATGTGATCTTGGGAAAAAAATGGGTTAGTGGGCACGTGATGTTGAGATGACCCCAATGACCCCTCTATCAAAGGACACTTCCTACATAGCCAATACTTTGAAGAGGGTCTCAAACTAATATAGTTTTCCCCTATGTGTTGGCTTATTTTTGAATCATACAATGTGTATAAATTAATTACAACAGTGACCTGGTTTATAACTTGGTAAATCAGGCTCTTGGGCTACTCTTTTAGTACTTCAAACCTATAGATGTGTAGCCCTTATGACTAGTATCAAAATATGAATAAATAGGGAAGATTTGTTCAATTGAATGGTATTTTAATGTTCTTTTTTCTAATTTATAGGTGTTAATAGGTTTTTTTAGGTGAGAAATGAAGGAGGGTTGATATTATATTTATATCAATCCCTTTGGAGTAATAACTCACATTAAAACACATAGATCAACCATTAGAATATATTTCATTTATAAATAAGATGAATTTAGGGTATTAGACACTTTCATCAAGACAAGACAATAGTATTAATGCTACTATTTGACCCAAACATTAGTGTTTAGGGAGCAAAAGAATAGGTATAGGTTCAAAACTTACAAATATGGAAGATAAGTAAATTTTAGGCATTCTAGTCAAGATAAAAGACCTCGATCATCAATATAATATTGGTTAGACTAATATATATAGGGCAAGAGGCCCAAGATAAAAAAAATATGAGATTTGAAGAAGTGGGAAAGGTAGATAACTGAGAGGAATAACCAAGGTTTGAGTTTTCCAAGTGTACAAGACTAAGGTGCTATATAATCACAAAATATCATCTATAGTTGTAAAGGATGATAAATTTTTATTTTTTAACTTTTAAGTGGAGAAAATGTTTTAACATGAATAAAAATTCTTTGAGATGTAGAAGATAAGATTACGTCTAAATCATTTTACAACATAAATAGCTAATTGGGAAAAAATGGATTGTAAAGGTTGAAGCAATTTTTTAGGTGAAAAAATGGTACAATCAAGTAGTAAAGTTAGGAATTGGAAAATTGAGGAAGTGAAAATATTAGAACTTTAAATAATAGGATTTATGTTATTTTCTACAATATAATTCAATTATGAAACTATGAATTCAAAATACTGAAGTGATAGTTAGGTTTTAGCTTTGTAAGGATAAATTTTTAATGATATTAATAGAGTTTATTTTTATCATATTAGTAGAGATGATGGGAAACATTGTGTAAGTGATAAATAATTATTTTTGTATAAAAATATTTAATTAAAAAAATACAAATTGTAAAGGTTAAATTAGTAGTTAAGTTTTAGCTTTGTAGAATTTTTTTGCACATGATTATGTATTAATGTTGAGAAGGGGGATATTTATAGAAATGCAAAGATCAAGTACAAATTAATTCCTAATAATTTAATTGTAAAATGGTAAATATTAATTAGATATTATTAAGGAATTTTAGATTATATAGGATGAAGCAATGGTTAGGTTTGAAGTTTGAAAAGTGAATAATGTCTTATGATTAAGTACAAAAGTCTAGAATTGAAAAATTGTGGAAATGCAAAGATCAAAACATTGGATGGTGGAAATTATGTTTGACATGAAGGTTCATATTTTTCCAAGTTATTTTACATATTTTATTTAAATTTTTTTGCATAGTTCTCAAATGTCTTCATGTGTGATATTTTTTATTGCTCCTTAAGATGATAACAATTATAGGTTATTTTTTGATTTACCTATGAATTTGGAAGTTGATTTGATGTAGGGGGACTAGGGAATTTTAAAAACTGAATTATTTATAGCCTTAACAAAAAATTGGTAAAATGGATAGGCTTTCATGCTAATGAAAAGGTGATAGAGTGAGTATAACTATTGAGATTAAAACCTAGACTTAGAACTTAGATATATAGATGTTTGTATCTTTGTATGTGGTTTGGATCATTTAATTCCTTCCAAGCATATATTTTGTGGATGTATCTATCACTCTTGGTGCTTTTAGAATTATTTATATTCTCATTTCATTATTTATTTATTGTTCAATCAACTTAAGATGTTTTATTTACTCAAATAATGTGCATCCAATAAATCCATTTGACTACTTTTTTATACTTCATAATTTGAAATTTGATTAATTTAGACATTTATGTTTTAATATTTTTTTTTAATTCATATTTTGTGATTTAAACTTTCAAATGTCACTTTTTAAATTTTATTAGACTTATGAATGATTCTACCACTTGTTTAAAAATAATAGGAAGAATAAATAATTTAAATTAATAAACAAACACATTCACTCACCACATCTATATCTATATATAGGGTTTAGAGAGATAAATACCATCACCAAATCAATGACAAAATACCAAGTACAATAATCACTCAATAGACAAGTATCTTTAGAATGAAATGACTTCAATGTTAATCTAATGATGATGAAGTCAGATACAGGTGCATGATATTTCCAATCTTAAACATTGAAAACATTTTCCTCTAATTCAGATATTTACATTTTCATTCCATTATTTCAACTTAAAAAATAATGTAGATGCACACGGTGGAAAAAATTATTCTTCTTGATGTGCGTGTTATGAGGCTTTGGCAAAAAAAATATTTGTTATGGATTAATTGTTATCACTTTGGATGAAAATAATTGTTTGGATATTATATTACATATTTTTGATGATTTATATTTATTTTCATATGTGGAGTTAATATCAATTTATACCATGGCAATGTCTAAGACATACTAAGATGGAGGTAATATCTATTTCTACCATGATAGTGTCCAAGACATATTAGGAGTGCATCGTGTCTTTAGTTTCATTTTAATATGAAAGTGTTTAATGTCTTTCAAATATGATAGATTGATAGTAACTTAAAATACTTGAAATGTTACACATAACTATCTTCTTGTTCCATGGGATTTTTAGTTTCATGTAGAGTTTTACTTCTAACCTATAGGCATTGCATTTCAGAATGTAATTCATAAAAAACACTAAATGTTGGAAAAAATATATGTATTAATAATTCTATTTTAAAAAATGATGGTCTAATATATATGATCATAATGAAATTATAAAAAATTTATAAACATTGTAGGCATGTATAAAATATAGATTTATTTCATTTTTTGCCTAAAACATACTACAGGGTCAAAAAAACTATAAATAAAAAATAAATAACAAAGGAGAATTTCACATACATAATTTTCTTTATTTTTTTTAGACACATAATTTATTTTCCCTGTAAACCATTGTTATGGATATTATTTATAAAATTGTGAAATAATTTTCATGATGCTTAATTTATAAATTATGGTCACCCCTAATACTTTATGATATATCGATGTAATAGTGATATAATGGATGATGAAATTGATTAGCTATATATATTTATATTACTTTCTCCATGTGTGTTTGATGTTGATGATTATTAAAATGTGTGATCATTGATGTATGATATAATGTGTATTATTTGAGTGAATTTATTGTGTCTTATCACATCATGTGTTAGTTGGGTCAGAGGATCCTCTAATTCATTTCATGTTAATTTTTTTGTGTCAATTCAGAGGCATGTTATGTCTAGAGTGATTGTGTTATTCATGATCATGATATTGTGTGTGTGTGTGTGTGTGTGTACGTGCATGCATGTGTGTGAATACATTTATGATATTTATTGAGTTTCATGTCATTAATCATATCATGCATACCTATATTGTGTGTGATCCCATTGTTTATAACAAATATATAATACATTTCTTATTATTGCATGACTAATTACTATATCTACTTAATATGACACTTGTATGTTCATTGCCTTAGATTACAAGTTTCATACATCCTTGATGTTCAAATACTTATATGATGACATATATTATCATGTTATATACATAGTTTACATGATTTCATATTTTCATGTAGCACATGGTGTGCATAGATATTTATTTTGAGATGATTGATTCACATGATTCATCCTTAATTTCAAAAGGTGGGCATATAGTGGGGTTGTCTTAGAGATTCAAGCCATGATAAAAAAATAGTTAATATTTTGGGTCAGATTATTTGATTCGTATGGGAGAATTTGGACATAATTAGGCATATGTGAGACATATGTTCATAATTATACATGATTTTTAGGAAAAAATGGAACATTCTTTGACATTCTAAAATAGACTACATGGGTCATATTGAGCATATTTATCATATGTATTAGAGTTATCATATTAAATAGATTGATATATACATTATGGAATTATATATCACTTCGAAGTGCATATGTATTAGATTTGAGACATAAGTGTTATTCATGAAAAATAATTTTCTATTTATATATTAAGGATAAATAGGGAATGATGGTACTACATAATAATTTTGGATCTAAAATCCATCTACAATGGTTAATTCATAGTTTCAATTTACTTACATAAATATTTATAGGTTCCACATTTACATAAAAACCTTTTTTACGGTTCCACTTTTACATATAAAACTATTTTGGGGTTCCATATTTACATACAAACTTGTTTCAAGGATCCACCTTTGCATATAAACCTATTTTGGTGTTCAAAATAAAGAGTTCTGATGATAGCTAGAGTAATGTAGTTTAAGTTTTTGTGGTGCTCAAATTATAACACTTATCCATCTCCAATGGGGGTTGAGGCATTAACACTCCTCAACACATGGTTTTAGTGGATGCATCTCCTTGGGCATAATCACCTCATGGCATTATCCAAATGAGTTCAAAAAGTGAAATCTAGGTTCACGTACCCTTAGGTCTATTAATTTATTTACCTTTTCAATTTCAAATAATTTAATGATCTATATTATTTTATATTTTATATCAAGAATGGACATTGATCGATTCATGTTCCCTTATAGGTTTTATGTGGAGCAAGTGGAATTATTGGGACATACATGTCAATATTAAGTGTTATTAATCATTGGTTTTATATGGAGAAAATGGGGCATTTGGGACATACTTGTCAACATCAAGTGCAGTTAATAATAGGTAATAAATTTATTATTTTATCATTTTAATCTAGTATTTTCAATAATAGAATAAAATGGGGGAATTTATAGACACATAAATTTGGTATTAGACTCTTGGAAAGATCAAAAGTGGTATACTTTAAAATACATGGACTTTTTTGTACAAATTTGACTATTGTGCACACTTTCTCTTATCTGTCTACCAACCTATTTTTATATTTAACAGAGTTTTACAATACATATTCAAGATCACCCTAGTCTATTCAAGAACACTCTAAACTCCTAAAAAAATTATTGTGATATCTTAGATAATTTAATTTTACTCATAGGATAGTACTAAAAAAATTCAAATAGTAGTAGCTTAATGTAGGTGTTAGTCTATGTCGATATTATCCAAGAACACTAAAAATCAAAATTTGAAATTGAAACATCTAAATTAGGTCATACTAGACACATTTCCTAGGTCAATCATAGATGGAATTATCAAATAAAGATATATAAATACAAATCAATCCTAAGGTTATGCTCACATGGCCATTAAATTTAAAATCATATGAAATCTTGAGAAATCCATTAGCACTATCTGGAAACATTATCAAAAAGGCATACACATCTAAAAACCTCTTAAAGGAGTAAAACTAGATCTAAATCTAGGGAAAAAAATATAAGTCAAATTTTAATGCTTTTTAAGTGTCAAAGTCTAAACACTGCATTGCATTCTAGCTTGGTCATGATGGTGCACAAATAGACCTAGGTGGGAGAGCTACATATAGTTTGAGCCATATTAGTGTATTATAACATAGGTAATACTTAGTCACTTAGTAGGGAGTGGTTGGGGATATCCTACCCAATTTTCTAATCCATTTTTAAATTTCCATCCTATGTTAAAAGTGTAATTAATGTTTCAAAGGAAGAATAATATAAATAAAGATCAATGCATAAGATTGATAGAAAGCACAAAAATGGGATATATCTAAAGGTACATATACATTGGTTTGAGGTGGAAAAAGCATTCACATTCATTAAGGAGAGTAATGATAAAGTTTTAATAGTATCAATAATAATATAGGTTTGAGCTTTGCCAACAATGTCCATGCAGGGTTTAAGCTCATATTTCTTGATCTAAATAGTTATGTAGTAGATACAAAGTCATTTATAGGAATGAGATGAATACAATGAGATAGAAAAATAATAATTAAGCTACATTCATATATTCCCTCTTGTTTTGTCAATTATAAGTATAATATGTGCATTATAAAAAAACCCTTTTACATATGGAATTTTATGATTGTTTCCCTATTTTACATAGCCTAAATAGTCATAGTTTTATGTTATTTAGATCAAATTAATAACATAATAGGTAATAAATTCATGATTTGATCGGTTGTGTAATATATCATGAGAATTCACCACGTGGCTAGTTATTTGATATCCTTGGGAAAATTATTTAATTTACACTAACGTATTTGAAGATCTTATTAAATCAATGCATATTTTGATGTTGTAGCATGTGTATGAGAAAATATATGATTAACATGGGTATAAATTGATGTTTTTATATTTTAATCAAGACCATTAGATGAATCATTATAAGCCAAATTTAATGGTCTAGTAATAATATGAGGCATAATATTTTTTATTTGATTAGGTAAAATACTAGGTTTTACAAGGACCTAGAACCTGAGTATAAGAAAAGTATGATAAAGTAGTGCAAGCCCCATAGGCTGAGAAACCAAAAATAGAAGTATAAAAATAGTAAAATAAATATAAAAGTGGAAGATAAAACATAGAAATTAAAAATGAAATTACTTAGAGAGGGAGGATCCCTCCATGAATACATTAATTGCCTAAGTGTCTTTCACCTACTCCTTAAGTTTGTTCTTAGTGATTTTGGCCCATGTTTTGTTGTTCAAACTTTGAACATCCTCCTTAGGCATTATCATCCTTAGTTTATTCCTAAGAATTTCATTACACATAGTTTTCTTGAAGGTTTTTTTGAGTGGGGAGTTTTGGAGAATGAATCTCCACCACCTCGATGACCTATTTCGAAGGAATGCCCTCAGCCTCAACATAGTGTGAAAAGGATTGGATCATTTTGGAATATTAATTATTAATGGAGTTTCACTCCTTAATAAATCCTTCTAATACAATTCCATAACCATGTAATTTATTATTGAACCCCTCTAATTGTTTCTTGTTCATTCTAATCATTTTTGAGAGGGGGGGCTTACCTTTACCTGATGCCTTTGAAAAATTACCTTCCTCTAGTACCAGGGGTTTTGGTTTGGTTACAGTGAGTTATTAAGGAAGATCTTAGTGGAGATATTGGATAGGGGGATTATGGGGTAAGGACTGGGTAACGGGTGGTGGGAATTCAAGGTGGGCTCTTCCTCAGGGGAGTCCTCCTCCATGAAAGACCCTCCTGATAGAACATCCTTATTGTGAAGGGTCTCACCATGTTTCAAAAATAATATATAAGTATTAAGCTAAGTAATAATAATAATCTAAGGATAAATAGTAGATGGAGGTAAAAAATTAATATAAAGATCACTAAGATCACTAGCCTCACTATCTGATGTAGAAGGAAAGCGTATAGTAGGAAGATTATAAGCATTAAAAGGATCATTGTTAACACATTCAATATCAAGTATTAGAAAAAAAATTATTTTGAATTTATATTAATATTATTAAAACATTAATAATTTTTTAAGGATGTTTTTGGATCATTTGTTTAAAGAGAGAAACACTTTTGACCTTATTGGGATCTAATTCATCATTAAGAATAGAAATTGACTACCATCATTCATATAATTATTATAAATGTCATTATCAAAATAATTATAATATTCACCTTTCACTTTTAAAATATGTGTATTATCAAAAACCTTAGAAGAGGCAATGATTTTAGTAACAATTAGCATTTTATCTTTCAAACAAGTACTAAGCAAAATAAGTTTAATCAAATCAGTAATAATGCCACTCAATCTAGCTCTTCACCTAGTATGGATTGAAGATGTAGCTTTCTTAAATGGAGTAATATGTTATAATGGATAAAATATAATAATGAAAGGATATATACTAATTATAAAGTAATAAAAACACACCAAAATATGAGAATCAAATTTGACAGATGGAATCAAACCTTAGGAGGTGAAGGAAGCAAAAATCTAACCATAAAGTTGTATAAGAATGTCAGGTTAACCAAAATATTTTAATGAATTTGTGTAAAAACATATATTTAAATATAAAATCAATAATCACAACCAATATCTAAAAATCATATTTAAAAGGTGAAACCATACCCTAGGAGATGAAGGAACTAGGAAACCATAAGGTTGATATGTTTAAAAATGGAGGGGTTTATCAAAATGAGTTTACAAAAACTTTGAATAATTGTTAAAATAACTTCACTAATTATTTAATATGATGGAATAAGGTAAATCATGAAAAATATAGTAAAATACCAAAACTAATAATTATTATAGAAATCTAAATTAGGTATTATACAATTTTGTAATGTCAACTTTGGCATACTTTAACATGCTTAGACTTTGCATACACATTTGAATCATATGAACACTTTTACATAATTTTTCTTCCCATCTGATGTCTTGGAAAACCCAATTTAATAGATACACATATGTAGGATCACCTAGTATATGTAATAACCTTTTAGAATCATAAACAAATGATCTCCATATCTCATTCACTAATTTTCACTCTCAAGGCAATAATAATAATAATAATCAGATAATTATGGGTTTTTCATAGGTTTATACCTATACTTTTAATGTCTAGGAACACTCAAAAAATATTATTAACATTGGTTAATATCCATTAGGTTATCCAAGACATGTTTACTAGTTCAATCATCATGGTAAATATCAAAGACTTAGCTATAAATACAAATCAATCATAATGTTATACCCAACTTGGGAAGTCCTAAAAAAATGGATAAATACATTAGCACTCTCTTGATACATTATTTAAAAGGTATTCATATATAAAGATCCCTCAAAATAGAATTCCTATAGCCAAATTAAAATACAAAAATAGGCCAAAGTTGTATGGTGCCAAGTGTCAAAATCCAAACATTGAATAACATTATAGATTGATCATGATGGTACACACACACACCTAGGTGGGAGAAATATATGAAAATTGAGACCTCTTTGAAGTATTTTAATGTAGGCAGTGATTAATGATTTATCAAGGAATGATTGGGTATATATAACCCAAAATACTAACCCATTTTTCAAGGGTCATTTTGATGTCAAAAAATGTGATTTTAGTGTTTCAAAGTAAAGAGAAATCAAACAAAGATCAATGCATATGACCAAAAATGAGTGCACACAAAAAAGGCATTTATAAGTGTAATAAAACTAGTATGAGGCATTAGATACTTTTACAAACAATAATGACAATATTTTTAGGGTTAGGATAGTATTAGTCACCATATGGGTTCCATTATTAATGGCAAAATACATGCAGGGCTTTAGCCCCTCTTTGTAGATCTAAGTGGTTACATAGTAAACACAAAACATTTTAAATAATGGTGATGAAAACATTAAGTAACATAATATTATAATAATATAAGTACATCTCTTCCATATTTCATTTTCAATTTATAATGTTCTAAGTGAAATATTAATCTTCCCCTTTAAATTCATATTTGTATGACTATTTCCCTATTTTACACAATCTAAATATTCATAGTTTTATTCCATCTAGTTCACATTATTAAAAAAAATAATAAACCACTTTCCTATTGCTTAAGGGTGTTGAAATTATAATGAAACTATGAATTATCAATAATAATGAAAGAAGAAAGATATATAACAAAAACAAACACACATGGGTTATTTAATTAACTTATAATGTTGGAAGACATGGTCTAAGATTGATCAAAATGATACCCTAAAAGCTGATTATGTTTTTTATGATGACCAAAATTAGTCACTATTAATTAAGATATATTGGAATCATACATGTTTTTGATGATCTAGCAGACTACTACGATTATGGAAATTTTAATCATCTATGCCTAATTTTTGTGGTTGCTTTGATAAGAACAGAGGTCTAAGAATTTAGATTCAGTTATGAAAAAAATTATGAGTATTCATATAAAACACTTATCCTTTCATGTAAACTTAATTCATCAAAATTTCCCAAGGATATAGAATATGTGCAACTCTAGTGGCTTGGGCCCATTTAACTGTTTCAACCACATATCCTGCAACACTCAAATGATGGGTGAATGTAGTTATAATACTTTATGAATTTTATAAATCCAAATGAGATAAAATACTTCAACTCATCTCTCTAGATAATCTAATGAAACTATATGCTTTGTTATGCAACTTCTTTTTGTACAATTATGTAAGTACAAGACTTGAATAGATGATAGTGGAAGGTTTGGATCAATGTGTATATACTCAAATTGTAACTTAATTTATAATTAATGAGATCCTAAATGTCTTGTGACTAATGGTAAATCACAAATGGATCATGGTATATTTGTATATATATATACACCATACAAACATGTTCACATATAGGCCAACCATGAAAATAGTTAGAATGAGTAATTAAGATAGATGAAATAAACATAGGCAAAATGGAACAAGTAGAGGCATGTGAATAGAGTAAGACACCACCAATTATGTCCATATCATAATCACGGATGACCAATTATCTTTATGTCAAAAAAATTCTCAAAAATAGAGATCAATCTAGATTGAGGATGACTAGATAAATTATGATGAAAAAACTTATCATATTTGAAATGTTTATGAGGAAATACGGAAGAAAAAAGGTTTTGAATGAAAAGTGTCTAAAATAATCCAAATGTACACAAGTATTACAAGTGAACAAATTCATTAAAAAGACATAGTGAAAACATGGCTTGTACAAAAATTAGGTGTCAACACATTTTTCTCTTGTTTAATGGACACCAATTTTTGAAGAATGATCCTAGGGCCTTCATGAAAATATTTATGATAAAAAAAAATGTATATTAATGTGAGAAATGAATAAATAGATCTACTAGGGAAAATATTGAAAAAAACTAATGCATAATCTACTAAGGTTCATGGAAAATTTCATCATGTGCATAATTCAAAGAGAATCATAAATTTTTAAAGTGCCATTTAGCGGGATCACCTTTTACATTATATAAAGTAAAAATATGAATGATAAAACTATAATGAAATATATAAATCAAAACCATGGTTTCAATGGGTTTGATAGTATAACATGAGAATTACCCCTTGCTTTTAGATATAAAATTCAATTTTTGTCTGAGTTTTTCCTACTATCCTCATCATAAACATAATATTAGAGATTAATCTAGGGGAGGAAAAGGATATTTATTATCACTAGTAACATGATACACCTATATAGGTTTAGGTAAGGAAATGGTAAAATATATATGGTAAGGCTCACAGAGCAATCATAAGAAAGAATAGGTATATCACTAAACACACAAGAAAGATTATTACAATAAATTTATTTCATCACATTCATTATTTTGGAAACATATGAAGGGTCTTCCATGACATATGATATAATATTTTTAATTGAATTTTCCCTATATTATGTATCTAATTCAGTTTTAATGTCATAATCATCATCATAATTGTACATCTTTGTCAATATCATTCAAAGAATATATTCATTGAAATTTTCATTGCAAGATCCCATGCTAATAATTTTGAAATAATATAAATAAAATAAAAAATATATAAGGGTATAAGATAAATATGTTTTGAAAACTCTATAATAATAAAAATTATTAAAATGATACAAGGCACACTAGGAACAAACAAGGGTTATACATTGAGTCTTTTCAACCAAACCTTAGAAAGAGCATGCAAAACAATGCAGGTCTATTTTGTTTTTTGATGGAATGTGCACATATGGGTATATAATCTAATAAAAGTAAAAAAATCATTAAAAATGGAAAGAACATGAAAATTATGACCTGAATATAACAATATATCAATAAAAACATATATAAAATGTGCAAAATGGGAATTAAAATGCTTAGAATATATAAGAGGGGTTAGTAGATTCAAAACATTAATTATGACTCACCTATGTACTATATGGGTCTGAATTTAACAAAAATATAATCTAAAATTAGCCTTGACTAATATTTCAAAATTTGGCATAAGGCAAAGAAGTTCTACAAAATGACCAAAATTGAATGGTTGAAATTGGACTATCATTATAAGTA